>SZWC01002920.1:4195-14463 GCA_023375785.1 Penium margaritaceum
CAACTCTGGCACAACTATGGCACAACTCTGGCACAACTCTGGCACAACTCTGGCACAAAATGACGGCAAATGACGGCAAGTGAATATTCCTCCTTATGTCGCCCTCCTTATGACAAAAGTCGTGTATCACTTCACCTTAAGAGTTTAAACTGTTATGGTTCATAGATTGCTGGAAACTCCTACTCGGACGCATTTGTCGAGTTCTTGAGTCGACGTGTGGGGCCAGGGAAATTACTTAACGATTGAGAGGTGCTCGCTGTTAGCGGTTGTGGCAAGCCAAAACATTACCGTAGTGTCTTTAACGTTGGACTAAAATAATTATTTTGCTTCCTCCATTCAAGCACCTAAATAATTAATGTTGTCTTGGACGAATCACTCTCAAATTTACGAAAAAGCTATTTCTCTGCATACTGTTTCACGTTCCGCGCGGAGTCTCCTAGAGACTGCGAGCGGAACGTGAGATTTCCACGTTCCGCTCGCAATCCCTCGTGGACTCCACGCGGACGTGCAGTCCACGGGGGATTGCGAGCATGATCTACCTGCGAAGCGAGCCGCAACGCAGGACTTCGCCCTCGACATTCGACAGTTGAAGATTCAAAAAGCGAAGTCGAAAGGACAGACCAAGGACATGAACGATAAGTTCGACCAAAATAAGACACTAAAAAAATGCCAGGGACCTTTGGACGAACGGGTCCAAAATTCCAGGGCTATAAATTATAGTCGAATTTAACTGTCACTTAATTCAGTTCTAAAATATAGGCGAATATAAAAGACACTACGGTACTTCTCGAGTTGATGATTATAGTTTGAAGGCACTGGTTTATTTGGAAGCTTGTTTCATCCCTCGCCATAAGTGAACGAGATGGCATGAAACTCGCAGATTCAATGTTGCAACAATTAAAAAATTGAGAAAGAAATTTCTGGTGAACAAATTGTTGTTAGGGATGCGTACCGGGTGTACCTTTCATGCCAAGTGAGTATTTGGCCGAGCAAACCAACAGTCAGTGGTGACCGTCACTATTCTGAAAGTATTTTTTTTAGGTGGAGCTCGTTCTTCCTACTTCTATTTTCTTTACCGTGTTTCCTGGCGACTGGTCAGGATGTTTCCTCGGAGAAGTTTTCCCAAAGGATAGATTGGCCAGATATTTCTGTTGTTTGCTCAGTCCTCATGCGAGGTGATGGGTTGATGAAACATGACCTGGTTTTGAGCCTATCTGCTTCCTGACCCATCAGAAGCTCAAACCTGATTTAGTTGTTTGAAGTTATAAGCTGACCTGAACAGCTGAATGGTTACTTTGACACTCGGGCGATTATGGTAGTTAATGTTTTCAAAAGTTCGCAACTGTTTCATTTTGGTTCCTTGGCGGCGCTCGAACTGAGTCATCTGCCAGAGGTAACATGCTTCGAAGATAATTCATGCATTTCTGGTTTGAGAAAAGCACCACCCCTCGAAATCTCGCCGTTTGGGCGGTGTACGAGAGCGACATTTACCTTAGGTAGGAGCTCAGTGCTGACACGCTTTGCCGGCACATCAATCCAATGGTCATCGCAGAACGTCACATTGTTGAGAGGCATCTCTTAAAATTAGGCGCTCACCACACCCCACTGTCTACATCATCACCATATATGGTGGCGACTGGTCAGGTCGTCGACTCAGACAAGTTTGCCCATGGGATGAATTGACCTTGGGGCCCGAGTTCTTGCCTTAGCCTACGCAAGGACCTGCATTGTAGGATCCATCAGCGGCGGAGCCTGTGTTTGGGCGGGGGTCAACAAGAGGGCCCGCTAGATGCCGGCGCGACTTGAGATAGCCGGAATCTTACCGGTCTCGCTATGTCGAATGACTGCTTGTAGGCTTGCACCGGAAATACATCCGACGATTTCGTGACATCAAAAACCGTGTGCTATGGGAGGAAAACAAGATTGGAACCCATTATGTTGACAATTGTTTTTCAAGTATGCTTAAAAATGTTTCAAGTTCAATTTGGTGTTCGCTACTCACCGACTGTCGTGGGCGAACACTGGCCACCGATATTGCCCAATCGAGCATGGGACTGACTGTGCAGAGACGAAGGGCCCTGATTTTGTCGTCATTAGCCGACCGGGCCCTTTGCTTGGTCTGATCGGCCGGCGGGGCCGAAGGGTTGGTCAGATATTGAAACGGGTCCCTGTGTCTAACCGTGCCAGCAACCAGGGCTTGGAGGTCGAAGTACCCTTGCCCTTGCCCAAAAAAGAAAGAGAAGAAAAGGGATTCACGAGAGGTAAAAAAAAAAAAACAAGAGGCAGGTGTTGCACGCAAAGCGTGCCTAGGGTTACATAGTAACCGAGCAAAAGTACCATACTCCTGTAGTTATTCGGAAGGTACTTAATTCTTATCATTTCCAAACCCGGAAAAATACTCCTTCTGGGTACTTCTGTAACGGTTGTAAATTTTTTCTGTTTTGGCTCTGAATTAATGCGGGAAAAAAACCCACTCGTGGGGCAGTTCGACTCAAGGCGTTTCCTTGGGTTGCGAGCAAGGGCAACGCCCCCAACAAGCGCGGATGTCGCGTGGACGTCGATAACCTCCACGCGAGGGACGACCGTCGATGCGCTCCCTCCAGTTCGAGAGAGAAAATTTGGTCGCGGGTGTCCTCGTCACGAGTTTCTCGCATATGAGGACATGATACGGCTAGCACACTTCAAAATTTATTGGGCTTAAACACCATGAGGGAATTTCCCAGAACGGTTCAAAACTCGGTGCCAGTACTTTGAATAATCCCGGAAAAAAACACCTTGGAAAAAACACATCCGAATAATTGCGGTAATACGACATTCATATTAGCATCTCTTTAGAGGCTAAATAATTGCCCGCAATCCGGACCACATAATGGAAGGTTTGCCATGAGACTTTACCTCGTCCGTGGAAGCGAGATCTGGTTGTCAATGGATTGCCAAACTGTCACTTGCATTCGTTCAAACTATTTTTTTTTTGTTTGCCCATGAGTGCTCTTTAACATTGTGTATGGTTTGGGAGAACTTTTCCTAAATTACCTCAAGCTATGCTGGATTTATTCCAGCTTGTGTGGATGTAAAAGCTAAAAAAAAAACCACCAAAACTTGAACAAATGCGCTTGACGATACAACTTTATGTATGACAATTCACCAACATATTGAAGAAAAACCTCAAAAGGCATGTCTTCTCGTTTTTTCTTCATTAATTTGGTTTTATCTCATGATGAATTTATTTCAATGAGATTAATTCGCTCCTTTATCGTGAACATGATAGTTTCACACATTTATGATGAACTTCACAAAAAGAGTACATTTGACAAATTTGGATGAGTTTTTAATGTTTAATTATGATATGAAGAATAATATGATGTAATAATAGGCATAATTTAATCTATTTATCTTCTTCTATGACGGTGGTTGAACTTCTTTTCTTTCAATTGCATTTTGACCCTGTTTGGAGCCGGGTTCACGAGTCACAAGAGTTNGTCATGACGACCAGTGACGTGAAACAGAACAGGGCGAGGCTGGCCTCGCCAAGGTTGTAACCAACCCAACGTACAGTCCTTACCCCATTTCTCTCGCGTCGGACTGGTGATTCCTCATTATCCGGGGTCTGTCCGGAAATCTAGGTCGATGTCCGTGATTTCATTGTACTAGGTCGACCTGAGCAGGTCGTCCGCGGACGTGGGGGGGCATACAGTCCTACAGATTCTTGTACCCTGATTGGTGGATACGTCAGAAAAATGACCGATCCACCAATCACGATTTTCGCACAAACACACAAAAGTAAGAAAACAAAGGGTTACTATGTAACCCAAAAAAAGAAAAGGGATTCACGAATGCTCGAATCCTCGCAGTTCTTTCTACACTGACGGTCTCCTCGGGCCTGTCACCTCGCGACCCGAAAAGCCGGTAATGAACTTACGTTTCTGGGTTCGTGAAGGCCACTGCCTCCAACCTCCTGCGCCCTTTGTGGTTGGATGGGTTGAAAGATCGGTCCAAGGTGCGAAAAAACAGCGAACCCTGCCAGCTCACTCCGAAACTTAGACGGCCGGTACCTCTGAAGGACGGGCCGTCTTATGGGGAGCGGCTGTGTCGGCAGTCTTGGCTCGTTCGATGAACGAGGCGGACGTCGCGAAGTTAACCCGAAACCCGGAGCTGAACGTGGACGAGTTCAGCCCCTCCCCCCCCCCCCCCCCCCCCCCCCCCCCCCCAACCTCCCCTCCTTCCGTCCACGCCTGCCGCCAGCTGGAGGTAAAAATTCCTTTTTCCCCTTCCTGAAACGTCATTCTTTCGCCATTCCTGCGGCGAGCTAGTGCGAGGTGCCATCTGTCTTCGGTGTTGACGGGAAGGGTCTCGAGGGAAGGGCTCATGGGTTCAGAGGGTGCCAGCAGGCGGGCTGATGGAGGCTCTGCTCGCGTGCGACTTTTCTCGGCACCTGCCACCCGCCGTATGGTGCTGTGCTGCGCTATCCTACTTCGACGGCTGTCGAGCGGAGAGAGGTCTCCACCGCCCCGCAGCAGTTTGTGTTTTCTACGCTGCAGGCAATGATTCTGCTGGTGCAGTAGACGTACGGCAGGCTGATTGCCTCGGCCGACATCAGACGCAAGCCACGTGCCGTCGGCGTGAGACTGGTCCGGAGTTTGTCTGCGGGTGGTCTCACACCGTAGCAACTCAACCCCCCCTCGCCACGTCAGGGGGGCGACGCGAGCTCAACTCCAGCTCAAGTCGTCGCTGACCGCCAAGAGGCCCGCGAACCTTTGGCGAGGCGACCCGGAGTTGCTAGGGGTTGCTACAGCCTCGGAGCTGTAGCAACTCGGAAGCAACTCCCGAGTCGCTCCGCCCTGCTGCAGTCGTCGCTCACGTAGCGAGGTGAAGAGACGGACTTTCGTGCATGCCGGACTCGCGAAAACTGAGGAAAAAGTACTGTCGCGCACAGAAACGCCGACCGTCGCCAACTCTCGCTTGGTGCAGTTGCTAGGCCGTCCGGTGTGAGGGCACCTAGATGGCAATACCTTCACTGCCCGCCATGTGGAAGTTGTAGACGTGGCGAACACGTGCGGCTACGTGGCGGAGTTGCTACGAACCGGTGTGAGACCACCCNAGTCGTCGCTCACGTAGCGAGGTGAAGAGACGGACTTTCGTGCATGCCGGACTCGCGAAAACTGAGGAAAAAGTACTGTCGCGCACAGAAACGCCGACCGTCGCCAACTCTCGCTTGGTGCAGTTGCTAGGCCGTCCGGTGTGAGGGCACCTAGATGGCAATACCTTCACTGCCCGCCATGTGGAAGTTGTAGACGTGGCGAACACGTGCGGCTACGTGGCGGAGTTGCTACGAACCGGTGTGAGAGCACCCCACCCCACTGCCGTACCACCATTGCCATCGTCAAACTCTGCCCCCTCCATCTCTCTTTGTAGTCGTCCCTGTGCGGCCCTTCATTCGGTTGTCCGACTGCAAGACAACTCGTGGAGAGACGTCTGCCTGCTGCGCAACTTCCCACCTGGCAACCCCTCTTCGAACTCCACCGTCTCTCCGGTTAGCAATGGACGCCCCGTCGGCCTCTGCGGCTGCTCCCCGTCCCCACCTGTGCCCGTTCCTTCGGCAGATGCCGCTGTCTGCCGCCTCCGCCATTTTCAACGCGGACGGCTCTCCCCATGACAAAGCTGACAGTTCAGGCACCAAGGGTGCGTGCCCCATCTTCGCCGATGCCCCTGACCTCAACCTCGCGTTCAAGCTGTTCCATGGCCACAACGGCATGATGCCCCTTGACGCCGCCGCCGCCGAATCAGCTCTCTCTTCCGCCTCTGCTGAATCGCCGTTCACCCACTCCTCCTTCCTCCAGCAAGCTCAGGTCGTGGAGGCCACCGCCGCAATTGAGAGCAAAGGCAGCGCTATCCCCCTCGGATCCGCAGGAGTTTTGAAGCAAGCCCGTTGCCCTTTCGCCGCTGCCGCTGCTGCTGGTGCTGCTGCTGACAAGGCGGGCTTTACCAGGCCTGTCGCTGGAGCAGTGAGCAGCCAGCGCGATGAGCAGCCAGCAGTGGCAACGAGTGAGCAACAGGCAACTCAAGCCTTGTCGTCGTCAGCTCTGCCTGCTGCACTAGCCGCTTCGGCTGCGGCAATCAGTCTGTCTCCTCTGGGGCCGTCCGGTCCCTTTGGGTTCGACTCCTTCCGATCTGCGTTGGACGCTCAGAAGAAGAAGAAGAGGGCGGCGGAGCAGCAGAGGAAGCAGCAGGAGCAGCACGAGGGGAAGGAGGGACAGGAGAGAGGCGGCGGGGAGAAGTCAAGAGACGGCAAGGGTCGTGATGATGGGCAGGTACGCGTAATGTGGTGTGTGCAGGTATGCCCAGTGTTCTGAGGGGCTGGCATGGCAGTACTACTGCTCCTGCTGCTGCCGCTGCAGCTTTCATGTCGCGGGCAGGACATCAGATCGGTTTGGTCGGCAACTCAGCTCTGTTGAGCACGGTCCCAGATGTGTCCTCTTACCGCTTCCACTCCCCAAGGCTTCTCTTCCCCTGCCCACCGAGGAGGAGAGGAGTCATACTGTGCCTGCCGTTGTAGCAGAAGTTCATAGGAATACTGTGGTTTCACCATGGGTCAACCTAAAAGGTTGAGCCATTGCCGTGATGGACGGCTTACTTTTGTTTGCGAAAACACGTCACTGACATCACGTTCTTCGCACGCAGACGTGTTGCGACCTCGGTCGTTGAATGCGACCACTGAATGGAAAGCTCTTTGAATCCAGAGTTGGCAAAACCCTTGATCCCCCCTGGTCCTCTCGTTCTCTCGCAAACAACTTCGCGAGAGATAGAGAGGACTTCGCCTCTTTGCCTTGCGGGATAGGGTACCCAGCGTCGCAGCCGTAGGAGACCAGCCCAGTATCTCACGTGTGACTGGTGGTGGGTGTGGATTGGAAGTGAAGGCTCGTTGCTTGAGCGCTGTGTACGACGCCTAGAAGTACCTGAGGGCTTACAAGCCCAGTTTAGAGGCCAGATCAGTAGACCTTTGTTGCAAGGAAAGGGGAAGTGGAAGGGGGGGGGGGGAGATGAGGGATTGGAAGCCCTAGCCTGCTCCCCCTTCCCCAATCCCCTGCTTTTGGCGTGTCTTGTTGTCCGCTGTTGCATTTCCTCTGCACCTCACTCTGTGTCTCAAGCGAGCCTTGTCAATTGCTTTCTGCTGTTGTGTACGTCTCTGCAGACAAGCAAGAACAAAAACTCACGCTCGGAGAACAGCAGCAACACGTCTACGCACGAAGCCATGGGCAGCGAGTGGCTTGCAACGGGCAACTGCCCAATTGCCAAGTCATATCGTGCCATCTCCCGCGTGCTGCCGCCTCTGGCCGCCGCCGCCGCCAGAGCCCTCGATCCATCCCGCTCTGGCTTTCCCATCAAGTACGAGTGCCCTCCGGCGATTGTCGCGATGCGCGCAGCTGCTGCCAGCCTCCCCGCCATGAAGGCCCTCCGCCCTCAGGCCCTGCCCGTGCGCTGCCTGGCAATTGCGACGATGGGGCTGTTGCTGAACGTGCCGCTGGGCATGTGGCGCGAACACCTGGTGAAGTTTTCGCCGCAGTGGATCCTGGTGGTGCACGCGTCGGTGCCCGTGGTGGCAGTGTTCCGGAAGGCTGCGCTGATGCCGAAGTATGCCATGGCGTTCACGATTGCGGCGTCGATTGTGGGGCAGGCGGTGGGGGCGCGGCTGGAGCGAAAGCGTATTGCTGCTGATTCTTCTGCTGTCGCTGCAGCAGGGGCCTTGGCTGCCGAAGTGTCGCCTGCTGTCGCAGTGGTGTCTGCTGCAGCGGCGCCAGTGCAGCAGCCTGTGCAGCAGCAGAGTGGCTGTGAGGATTTTGTGCCGGGAGCAGAAGCAGAGTCAACGCTGGGTGCTGCTGTGGTTGGGCAACCCTCGATGGCAAGTGATGCGGGTGTGGTGAGTGGGGAGAAGGAGGCGGAAATTTCTGTACAGAGGGTGTTCCGAATGACTGAGGAAGCTGCGAGTGCCAGCTCGTCCGCAGCGACAAACTTTGACGCAGCTGTGAGTGAAGCTGAGGCACCTCCGTCTGCAGAGGCAGGGATGGGGCTGTCAGCTGGAGTTCCATCCTCTGCGGCTCCTGAGCCACCTGCCATGGAGACCTTCCTGCCGTGTGGCTTGTCTGCTGCTGCTGCAGCTGCGGCAGCGCACTCTCGCATGGCTGAGTCGGAGGCAGTGAGTGTTGCAGCGTGATTGCCTTCCGTTGACCGCCGTGAGACCTGCAGGCCAGGTCTTGATTGCTGGCTCTGAAGTGCAGCAATCTATCATTGGTGTCAGGGTACAATGTTGGAGAGACAGTTTTCACTGACCTCAGAACTTCTTCACTGAGAGTACTGGCACCATTGGCTCACCCGGCATGACGCATTGTGACAATCTTCTGAATGGTAGTGGACATTGAGGGAAATAATGGATGTGGACAAGAGGCAGCTTAGTAGATGAAAGGGACTCGAATCCAGACCCTGAAACAACGTGAATACGACAATTGAGGTAATCATTGATTGGCCCATGATCTATATACGCGAAAGATTCTGTCTCTCAGGGGCAAAGATTTGAATTCAGTAGGGTCAGTACCAGAACAGATAGCAACAGGCAATCTCCTTCCTGAACCACCCCCAAATCGATCAAATATTTGTACTCTCATCCGTTTATCCATTCCGTGACTGGCAAACAGCTATCTGCTGAAACCCAGAGAACAAAATTCTACAATAGTACAGTACTTGGAAGGAAAATTAGATCTAATCATTTCCAAACATGGGAAATTACCCCTCCTGCATACTTGTCTAATGGTTGTTAATTTGTCCAAAATCAGTGTCAAACTAATGTGGGAGAAAAACCCTTCGCGGGTCGGTTCTCTTTCCGCCGGTGGTCAAAGCAGCGACGGCCATTGACCAACGTGCGTGGATTTCGCGTGGTCGTCGACAAAGTCCATGCAGGGGTGACTGTCGATATCCTCGCTCGAGTTCGACCGAACAAACTTGATACCAGAATGTAAATCACAGTGACAATTTTCACGCACCACATGACACAGCCAGCTCATTTCGAATTTTAGTGGGTGTGAACACCTCAAGGGCACTCCCAAAATGGTCCAGAATTTGGCCTCGGTATTTCAAATCATCCAGAAAAAAAGAAAAAAAAAAAACCCGCCTTCGCAAAAACACTTCCGATCAATCCCAATAACACGGTAGGTACTATCATAATTGTACTGTCGCCCATAGAGTTCTTTTTCTTCCAAAGATTTTAGAGCCTGGGTGACAGTGATCCCTGAGACAAGGCAGACAAGGAGTGTTCGCATGCAGGGTGCTTTGCTCATTCTCAGCCTTTACAACAGACAGCCGGTCTTCCAAATGTGCAGTGAGAAGTGTGATGCACAGGCTGGCAAATTGATTTTCAGTGCGTGGTCCAGCGAGANTTGATTGCTGGCTCTGAAGTGCAGCAATCTATCATTGGTGTCAGGGTACAATGTTGGAGAGACAGTTTTCACTGACCTCAGAACTTCTTCACTGAGAGTACTGGCACCATTGGCTCACCCGGCATGACGCATTGTGACAATCTTCTGAATGGTAGTGGACATTGAGGGAAATAATGGATGTGGACAAGAGGCAGCTTAGTAGATGAAAGGGACTCGAATCCAGACCCTGAAACAACGTGAATACGACAATTGAGGTAATCATTGATTGGCCCATGATCTATATACGTGAAAGATTCTGTCTCTCAGGGGCAAAGATTTGAATTCAGTAGGGTCAGTACCAGAACAGATAGCAACAGGCAATCTCCTTCCTGAACCACCCCCAAATCGATCAAATATTTGTACTCTCATCCGTTTATCCATTCCGTGACTGGCAAACAGCTATCTGCTGAAACCCAGAGAACAAAATTCTACAATAGTACAGTACTTGGAAGGAAAATTAGATCTAATCATTTCCAAACATGGGAAATTACCCCTCCTGCATACTTGTCTAATGGTTGTTAATTTGTCCAAAATCAGTGTCAAACTAATGTGGGAGAAAAACCCTTCGCGGGTCGGTTCTCTTTCCGCCGGTGGTCAAAGCAGCGACGGCCATTGACCAACGTGCGTGGATTTCGCGTGGTCGTCGACAAAGTCCATGCAGGGGTGACTGTCGATATCCTCGCTCGAGTTCGACCGAACAAACTTGATACCAGAATGTAAATCACAGTGACAATTTTCACGCACCACATGACACAGCCAGCTCATTTCGAATTTTAGTGGGTGTGAACACCTCAAGGGCACTCC
>SZWC01002920.1:27291-44492 GCA_023375785.1 Penium margaritaceum
GCAGGCACGCACGCACGCACGCACGCACGCACGCACGCACGCACGCGCACACACACACACACACACACACACACACACACACACACACACACACACACACACACACACACACACACACACACACACACACACACACACGCGCGCACAGGCATACACACCCACCTGCAGAAGGCATGGCCGCACGGCACACATCGCACGGGCTCGAACATCATCGCCATGCACACGCAGCACCCCAACGGCCCCACTCCAAACTCGTTGCTGGCGCGGCGTCGTGCCGCGGACGAAGAACCAAATCCGTACGGACACGTGGCAGCAGCTGGCGCGCTTGCTGCTCCTGCAGCAGCGTCAGCGGCAGGAACTGCAGCGGCATAGGCAGGAACGGCAGCAGTGGATGCAGCAGCTGGAGAGGCGGGAGCAGCAGCAGCAGCAGCAGATGCTACAGCAGCAGCAGATGCTGCAGCGGCGGAAGCATCAGTGGGACATGAGAGCGTCAGCTCTGGTGCAGCTTTATAGTCAACCGCCGGAGCTTTGGTGGACGTTGCTGCTGATGCGCCTGCGTCGTTTTCGGAACGGAAGCCAAACGGGCACCTGCCCTGACCTGCCATGCTCTGCGAGGTGTGGTGTGGTGGTGTGTGGCGTTGCCTGAGCACGGCAAAGCACAGTGCTCGTCGTCTGACTGCTTGCCAGGCAGGCACACAGGCAGGCACACAGGCAGGCACACAGGCAGGCACACAGGCTGGCACACAGGCAGGCACACAGGCAGGCACACAGGCAGGCACACAGGCAGGCACGGCAACAGCCGGGCTGGCTGCGTCGTGGATGCTTCCTTCTAGGCCCTGTGATGCTTCCTTCTGTTGCGGCCTCAAGCTCCTCTGCCGCTGCTAACCGCTGCGGTTAGGTGGCAGCGTCAGCACACTCTGCACTCCGGATTCCGACAGCTGAAGAGAAGAGTTGCCTGCCCTGAAGAGTCTTCCCTCTCCACCCTCTCTTCGCTCGTCGTTGTTTCTGTGACTTGCACGTTGCTCAAATCTGTGGCTGAGTGGCGACCTCAGCCCCCTCGCATTCTCTCAGTACTCTGGAACATTGACCTGGAAATTTGCGCCCGCTGGCGACGTAGACACCCAGCGAACATTCGCCACATGCGTACGTGGCCCTCGCAGTCCGCGCCACACAGTGCAGCGGCAAATTTCTGCTCTCGAGTACCAATTCCACTTGCAGCCTACTTGATGGGCGACGGCGCTCAGCGCATTCCTTCTAGAGCGAGCACGTGCCACGTGGCACCTGTGGGGACTTTGGAACGCGCACGACGAGGCTGAGAATTTTCGGGTTCCATAGTAACCCTTTTACAGAGGAAAAATGCAGTTCTAAGCGGGGATTTCAAAAGGGCATTCACACATGACAGGTTTCTGAAAGGGCAGTTCGACGTGGGGACCCTTGTTTGCCAAGGCGGCTTGATCACGCGACCCTTTTCTCTAGAACGTAAACTATGGGGCCTCGACGGCCGATCCCATAAACCGTGGAGCCGGACAATCTCAGCAATAACGGGGCCCTTCCGCTAGATCCCGATTGTCACATTCACGATCAGGCCAAGTTGCGGATCAAGCGCCCTTGACTGACCAGAGCGAAAGCCAAGGTCAATACCGTGGATTCGTCTTGGCTCGAAAAATCTTTTGAGTGATGCTTCATCAAACTTGCATAGCGGCGGATTGAGTGCTTCAGGATAGCTCCATGTAAGTCTAAACAGTGTCAATTCACAATCGAAGCGGTGCACAATCACCGTCCGATAAAACAAATGCAACATCCGAACGGTCCAACCCATCCCACAAGAATCAAGCACATGTATCAGGCACAAGCATCACGCAAAATTATCAAGCACAATTATCAGGCACATGAATCAGGCACATGTACCAGGCACAAGTATCATGCACAATTATTAGGCACAATTATCAAGCACAAGCAAAAGGCACAAGTATAAGGAACAATTATCAAGCGCAATTATCAAGCACAAGTATCAGGCACAAGTATCAGGCACAACTATCATGCAAAAGTATCAGGCACAAGTATCAGGCACAAGTATCCGGCACAAGTATCAGGCACAAGAATCACACACAACTACGAGGGACAAGTTTCAAGAATAAGTATCAGGCACAAGTACCAAGCACAAGTATTAGGCACAAGTATCAGGCGCAAATAATAGGCACAAGTTTCAGGGACAAGTATCAGGCATAAATATCAAGCACAAGTACCAACCACAAGTATCAGTCACATCTTTCAGGCACAAGTATCATGTACAAGCATCAAGCACAAGTATCAGGCACAAGTTTCAAGCACAACTATCAGCACAATTATCAGGCACATAAATCAGGCACATGTATCAGGCACAAGTATGAAGCACAATTATTAGGCACAATTAATAGGCACAAGTATCAGGCACAAGAATCAGGCACAACTAGGAGGGACAAGTGTCACGAATAAGTATAAACACAAGTATCAGGCACAAGTTTCAAGCACAACTATCAAACACAATTATCATGCACATGAATCAGGCACATGTATGAGGCACAAGAATCAAGCACAATTATCAGGCACAATTATTAGGCACAAGTATCACGCACAAGTATCAGGCATAATTGTCAGGCACAAGTATAAGGCACAAGTATCAAGCACAAGTATCAGGCACACGCCTCAGGCACAAGTATCAGGCACACGTATCAGGCACAAGTATAATGCAGAAGTATCAAGCGCAAATGACAGGCACAAGTTTCAGGGACAGGTATCACGCACAAGTATGAAGCACAAGTACCAGGCACAAGTATCAGTCACAACTTTCAGGCACAAGTATCAGGTACAAGCATCAGGCCAAAGTATCAAACACAAGTATCTGGCACAAGTATTAAGCGCAAGTATCAAGCAAAAGTATCAAGCACAGGTTTCAGGCACAAGTATCAGGCACAAATATCAAGAAGATGTACCAGGCACACGTTTCAGGCACAAGCATCAGGCACAAGTTTCCGGTACGAGTTTCGGGCACAAGTATCAGGCATTAGTATCAAGTACAAGCATCAGGCACAAGCTTTAGTTACAAGTATCAGGCACACGTTTCAGGCACAAGCATCAGGCACAAGTTTCCGGTACGAGTTTCGGGCACAAGTATCAGGCATTAGTATCAAGTACAAGCATCAGGCACAAGCTTTAGTTACAAGTATCAGGCAGAAGTATTAGGCACAAGTGTCAGGTACAAGTATCAGGCACAATTACAAGGCACAAGTATCAGGCACAACTATTAAGTGGACGTATCAGGCACAAGTATGAGGCGCAAGTAATAGGCACAAGTATCAGGCACAAGTGTCAGGTACAAGTATCAGGCACAATTACAAGGCACAAGTATCAGGCACAACTATTAAGTGGACGTATCAGGCACAAGTATGAGGCGCAAGTAATAGGCACAAGTATCAGTAACAAATATCACGCACAAGAAGCAAGCAAGAGAATCAGGCCCAAGTATTAGGTACAAGTATAATGCACGAGTTTCTGGCCCAAGTAACAGCACGAGAATCCACACAAGTATCAAGCATAAGCATCAGGCACAAATATGAGGCACAAGTATGAAGCACAATCTTCAGGCACAAGTTCTAGGCACAAGTAGCAAGCATGAGTATCAGGCACAAGTATCAGGCAAAAGTATCAGGCACGAGTATTAGGTATACGTATCAGGCACAAGTACCAATAACATGTATGAGGCACACTTACAAGGCACAAGTATCATGCACACCTAGTGTGAGAGTGTGTGTTTTTTGAAGATCTAGCCTTGGTGTGTGTAGAGCACAGTCGCAGCAGGAAGATAGACTTGGAGATGTCTGGAAGATAGAGTTGGAACAACACAGGTTTACAGGTAAATTACAAGCAATGTACGGGGTAGTAATACTGTCTGGCCGCCTAGGTCTTCCCTAGCCTACTGCTCTCCTAGCCTGCTTTCACAAGCTACTTGCACGTGTACTTGGTGCCCTAATTGTACCTAATGCTTAGTGCGAGAAGTCCCCGGCCGAATATCTATCCAGGTCGACGATTTGTCTTCAATCCTGTCCGCCCTCGCGGTGGGAGCGCGTTGCTCCGGCGAGCCGCCTCGTTGGTCTCACATACCTCTCGGCGGTGACTCCAGTCACCGTGTTGCGTACGCCACCGGAATATTGCAACCACGCACGGTTGCAGTCGTTGGTCCTACTGTCAGCGTTGACCGCGCATGTTGTCGGGCCCCCACCTCCGAGAGAACCCATCGGTGGATAACGCATGTGATATGCTGCTCACCGAAGCCACCCTCGTGTGGCGTGTTCGGAACGCCACGTGGGGGTTACGGACAAAACAACCCCTTAGCGCCGGTGTGACCCTTACGTCAGCGGTCACTCGCTCGCTCGCTCCGCACGTCCTCGCATCCTCGCGTCCTCACGTCCTCGCAGCCGCCGTTGTGTAGACATGAGCGTGACCACGAGCTCAATTTCCGAGAATCGCAAAAAGGCCCGTGTGCCCCTGAAACTCGGACGAGCCCAGGATATGCCAGAAAAATAAGGGCACCTTGTTGCATGCACTCCTCCCCTGTCAGAGGCGCGACATCCCGACGCGCCTAAGATACTCCTGGAGAACAGTGTTGGTACTCCCGACCTTGAAGTTGGCCTCCGGCTCCTAAGAGTTGTGCTCTGTTGGATACCCCTTCCACAGCTCTAGAAACCCGTGCCGACGTCCCCTCTGGCAGTCTGCTAGAATCTTCTCCACCTCAAACTCCTCATTCCCTTCCACGTGGATGGTAGGAGGTGGAGTTGTCCTGCAACCCTAGAAGAAGAGGTTTGGGTCGCGATAGGCACGAAGCAGGGAGATGTGGAACACCAGATGGATGGTGCAGTGAGCTGGCAGCTCTAGCTTTTAGGACACGGTTGACCGCTTCTCCAGAATGTGGAATGGATCCACCCATCGCGGTTTCAGCTTAGGACTCCCAACTCCCATCAGTTGCAGGTTTGCGAAGTTCAGCATCACATAACCTGATCACCCACTTGGAACTCCTCTGCTCATCGATGTTTATCTTCTTTTTGCTTCTACTAATTCTACGCCTTCAACAACCGTTGCCGTACCACGTCCCACGTGGTGGCAAACCCATCAGCAATCTTCTCTATAGCTGAAATACATTTTGCTATAGAAAGTGCGGCTGTTGGGAGGAGGCTCTAGCAAACTCCGAATAGGCCTCTGCGTGCGTCGGCTCCACCGGACGACACTCTAGTGGTGTCGAGTCTCGCCGTCAGTCATGTGCACGCCGATTTACACAAGCCGGGAGGACACAACAGAGCACAATGAGAGAGACGAAAAAACCAACACTCCCCCATGACTCACAGGCGCAGTGCACATGGGTGGGCAGAGACACAGTCAACAGCCAGACTCCCCCAAAGCACACTGAGACGAAGCCAGCCGAAGGATAAGGAGAGCCACTCACGGACGCACGCCAGCCGAACTCACAACCTTCTTGAATGAGTTGTGCTTCAGTGCCTTGGTCAAGAAATCAGCCAGCTGCCGTGCTGTCTCAACCCACACAATGCTGATGTTTTCGTCATGCAACAACGAACGCACAAAATGATATCCAACCTTGATGTGCTTTGTGCGTGTGTGGTGCATGCCGTCATTGTCGGTGATGGCCATGGCACTCTCATTGTCACAATGCAACGTGATGGATGCGACGGACTGACGCAACTCAGGCAATAGACAACACAACCATACGCTCTCACACGCACCTGAGCCAAGGGCCACATACTCAGCCTCAGAAGTGTTGCGTGCAATGCACCCCTGCTTGCCACTGGACCAGGACACAGCCATGCAGTCGATCAGAAAGATCCAGCCTGTGCGACTCTTACAGTCTGGACTGCCAACTAAGTCATTGTCGGTGTAGCCCACCGCGACGACAGACAGCTGGCAACGGAACATGAGACCTCGCCGAGGAGTCGAGATGACATACCGCAGTACTCGGGTCGCGGCCTCAAAGTGGAGGTGACATGGCTCCTGAGAAAACTGAGCCAAGAGGTTGACGGTGAACGCGATATCTGGGCGCGTCATCGTTGCAAAGAACATCAGTGACCTAATGACTCGTAGATATGAGGTCATGTCAACTGGCTCCCCCGCAACGGCTGGGTCAGGACTCTTCAACTGCACCTAACCATCAGGTGACATGGGTGAAGATGCATTCGATATGAGGGGCAGGTCCTCGACGAAGCGAGTGGACAGGGTCTGCACATGTACAGCCTGGTGGATGTGCAGGATGCCCTGGGAGCGATCATGCTTGAACTCCATGCCTAGGAAGACTCGGGCAGACCTGAGATCCTTCATCTGGTAGGCGGCGTCTAGCAGGTCCTTGACACGCTGGATGGTAGCCATGTCAGGCGACGCGATGAGGAGGTCGTCGATGTAGACCAGAACAACGGCGAAGGCCTGGCTTCGCGGGCTCACGAACAGTGCGGGGTCAGCGTTGCTGCGTTGGAGGCTGCCGCGGAGGAGCGTGCTGCTGATTTCCTGGTTATAGCACCGAGGTGACTGCTTCAGGCCATAGAGGGCCTTCCGTAGCCGCCATACTCTCCCAGTGCCGTCGTCGAAGCTTGGAGGCTGTACCATATAGAGCTCCTCACCCTCCAGTGAGCCATGGAGGAAAGCGTTGCTCACGTCCATCTGATGTAGCTCCCACCCATGCTGGGCAACTAGGCTGAAGAGCGCCCGGCTAGTGGAGAACCGGCCAACTGGGACAAAGATCTGGTCGTAATCAACCCCAGGGACCTGAGGAAACCTTTTGGCTGTGAGGCGGGCCTTGTACTTGTCCAAGGACCCGTCGAGGTTCCATTTGCGCAGAAAGACCCACTTGGCACCGATGGCCTTCCGACCTGGAGGGAGGTCGATGAGGTCATACACATGGTGCTGTCGGATAGTAGCAAGCTCGTTGGCAAAGGCAGCATCCCAGTGTGCGGCCTCAGGCGAGGCTCGAGTCTCGCGTAGGATGGCTGAGTCCTCCGGGCGTACTGTGGAGCGAACTGAGAGAGCCTGAGCATCTCGAGCTCCAGGTAGGAGGCGCGCGAGTGTAGCCGTGACAACATGTCGATGCTCGTGATGGAGTATGACATAGCCCAATGTGGAACCCGGGTGAAGGTCTGTAATGAGGGCTGAAGTGGTCAGGCCGAGGGCCTTGGTGCCAAGGTCCCCACTCACGACTGTGGGAGTGGAAGAGACACGTGGAGCCACAGGGGGTCAAGGCACCACGGGGCGCGGTGCGACGGTCTGCGTGCTCACTGACGACCTGGGTCAGGGGCTGCTGCCTGGGCTACGTATGTAGCGCGGGCCAATGGGGCCGGACGGGGCTGCTGACCCGGAGGGACCAGCAGGCGCGACTGGTGCTTTTGGCATGGAGGGACCGACGGATACGACTGGGGCCGCCGGCTCGGAGGGGCCAGCAGACACGACTGGGGACGCCGGCTCGGAGGGGCCAGCGGACGCGACTATGACTGCCGGCCCGGAGGGACCAACGGGCGCGACTGGGGCGGCTGGCCCGAGGGGTCAGAGGGTGCGACTGAGGCTGCCGGTCCGGAGGTGCCAGCGGACGCAATTGGGAGGACCGGCCCACAGGGACCAGCAGACGTGACTGGGGCTGCCGGCCCGGAGGGACGAGTAGGCGCAATTGGATCTGCCGGTCCGGAGGGGCCAGCGGGTGCGACTGGGACTGCTGGCTCGGAGGGGCCGGCGGGCGCGACTAGGACGGCTGACTCAGGGTGACCCAGGGATGTGCCACCCAGAAGCGGCAGGACGCAGGACAGACTCACCACTCCCCCACATGACGGGAGGGACATCGACGAGCCGGAGCGAATGAGATCGTGTGAAAACAGCTCCTCAAAGAAGAGGACATCGTGGGACTCGACGATGTAGTGTCTGGAGGGATCCTAGAAGAACCAAGCCTTGGACTGACGAGAGACACCGAGAAAGGTGCAAGAACGCCCGTAGAGGGCGAGATTGTTGCCCTGCTGCGGGGCGGGCAGCCACACGATGGCCACGCAGTCCCAGACGCGAGCTTGGCGGAGGTCGGCGCGCTGGTCGTACCAGTGCTGGTTAGGCGTGGACTGGCGGAAAAGGGGTCCGTAAGGAATCCGGTTCCAGACCCACGTCATGTAGGCTATGGCTTCAAAGTAGAAGCCATAGGAGAGGCCAGACTCAACCCGCATGGTGCGGACGCCGTCGGCCATGGTATGGTTCCACTTCTCGGAGACGCCGTTCTGGACGGGCGTGTAGGGCGCGAACGTCTGGTGGTGAATACCGCGGGAGGCGAGAAAAGTCGTGGTCTGGCCCATGTACTCACCACCGTAATCAGAGTGAAAGCGGCGAAGAGATCGGCCACATCCGCGCTCCACAGGGACAAGCCAGTCCTGAATGACACGGGCGACATCGCTTTTCTGCCGAAGGCAGAAGACCCAGTGGTAGCGAGGGTAGTCGTCTGTGAGAGTGAGGAAATAGCGGCCATGCTCTCCGACGGACTCGGTAGGGAGAGGACCCATGACATCGGAGTGGACTAGGTCGAGAGGGGCGGACGCACGGGAGGAGGATAGAGGGTATGTGGACCGGTGCATCTTGCCCTGAGCGCAATCAACACACTCCATGGGGCATGGAAAAGGGAAATTCTCAAGGTCAAGACCCATGGCCGGCTGGGTGCGGAGCATGCTGTCAACGACAACAGACTGGACGTGGCAAAGGTGGCGGTGCAAGAGACGGGTGTACTACGGAAAAAGTGTGCTGGTGATAAAAATATGGCCTATGGCGGCTGACGGGGAGGGGACGGACGGAGAGGAGGACAGATGAGGCACGTGCCATAGGTTGCCACGGGCAGTGGCATGAAGAACGACAAGACCGGACGGACGCAACAACACAGTCCCAACACCACGCAAATGCACAAAATCCATGCTCATGTGGTCAAGGGTAGTAACGGACAGGAGGCTGAGCTCAAGACCAGGGACGAAAAGGACATCGGTCAGGAAGACATCACCGGCAGGACCACGGAAACGAACGACACCGACGCCACGGACAGGTAACATCTGGCCGAAGCCCGTCTGAACACCGGAGACATCGCCAACATAACCAAGCATACTGAACGCCTCGCGAGAGGCCGTCATGTGATACGTGGCCCTGGAGCCGATGATCCAGGTCTTGGCCGGGTCCTGGACCGGAGTCGCCAGATTGCTAACAGTCATATGGCAGCAAGCAAGAGACGCGTACGCGGTGGAAGGGGGCGCGAACCGAGACTGCCAATCATCAAGCCACGCGACATCGTCACGGAAGGGGGCAGAGGAGACCATGGATGGCGGCGGGACAGACGAGGAAGCAGGACACGACCGCACCTCAATCTCAGTCATGCAGGGCAAGGGGGACGAGCAGGAGGTGATGCAACTCGCACTTCCCTGGGAGGAGGGCGAGGCAGGCCGAGCTGAAGCGTAATGAACTGCTCAAGCTGATGCTCACGCATGGACGGCCCGGAAGTGTAGACTCAGTACGGAGTGATGGTGCCTGAGCCCGGATAGAAGGAGGACTATCGCGGTGAAGGGAATGGAGGCGCTGACGGCTGCGGATGATGCTGCTCTGGAGCTGGCGTCTGCGGGACCGGTGTCACGGTCGGAGGACTGGAGCAGCTGGACGGGGTCGAGGCGTTAGAGGCGGCGATAGTGATGGTGGCAGAGGCGAGATGGCGCGCCCGCTGGCGATGCATGGTGGCGATGACGCACGCCTCATCCGTCGACAGCGTGCACGATTACCATCCGTGCCCTGGCTGGCTACAATTTTGGCAAACCGAGCCACTGCCACTGGACCCAATCGGCTACTGCTGCTGTTGCTCCTGTCCCTTGTCCTTCTTGCTCCGTTTCTTCTTCTTCCCCGGTGACGAGGAGTTGGTGGAGGTAGCTGCTATGGGGGAAGCGACGGCCACTGAAGTGACGGCAGGGGAGGTGAGGGCCTCTGTACACTGGAGGCGGGACTCCAGACGAGCTTCCTCAATCGTGAGGAAGAGCTCGTATGCCCAGGGTATGAGGGTGCCCTGGGCCGCCATGGTGGAGAGGAGATCCTAGGAATAGTGCACGAAGACGTCCGCGTACGCGTCGGTGGCACCGCGCTTGATGGTGAGGAGCGCGGCCAAAGGGGGTGGAGCGGAGGTGCCTAGGCGACGGAGGATGTCCTCAGTCCGCTGCTAGTAAGCGGTGACTGTCTCAAACCCCCCCATGTACAAGGAGTTGAGCTTCCGTAGGAGACGGCTGGTATCAGCCTCACTTGTCAGGCGATGGGGATGAGTGAGGACGTGCCATGCGCCTGCAGGGTCTGGGGTGCCGTGAGCGATAAAGTCGCCGAGAAAAGGCTCTAAGGCCAGGCGAGAAGCCAGAGGAGCGACGCGAACAAGGACGCGTACGGCACGACCGGCGTCATATAACTGGTCTGCCTGGGTGGAGTCGTACGGGAGGGTGTAGTATGCCCACAGGCACTTACCCTGTGCCCAGATACGGAAATTAAGCTCCTAGCTCCGGAACTGCTCGCCAGCTTGTAGCGACGGGCGCGTCGTCTCAAAGTCCTTTCACCTGTGGCCGGTATCCAGAGTGGGGCCAAGGGCGGAGGTCACTATCTACCGCTGACGCTGAGTCTGCTATTGCGCCAGGTANGTCGCCGAGAAAAGGCTCTAAGGCCAGGCGAGAAGCCAGAGGAGCGACGCGAACAAGGACGCGTACGGCACGACCGGCGTCATATAACTGGTCTGCCTGGGTGGAGTCGTACGGGAGGGTGTAGTATGCCCACAGGCACTTACCCTGTGCCCAGATACGGAAATTAAGCTCCTAGCTCCGGAACTGCTCGCCAGCTTGTAGCGACGGGCGCGTCGTCTCAAAGTCCTTTCACCTGTGGCCGGTATCCAGAGTGGGGCCAAGGGCGGAGGTCACTATCTACCGCTGACGCTGAGTCTGCTATTGCGCCAGGTACTGCGTGGCAGCGGACACATCGGGACTGGCGTGCCCAGGAGAGATGAATGGTGGCGGGATACTAGAGGGAGTCTGTGAGGTCAGGGGTTGCAGTCCTGCAAGCTGCTACATCAAGGTGGCGAGCTGTTGCTGAATGGCTGCCAAGGGATCAGGAGTGCCGGCGACAACGACTGTTGGCTGCTAGTGCTACTACTGTTGCTACTGCTACTACTGATGTTGTTGCTGTTGCTATTATAGTTGCTGCTGCTACTATTCCTGCTCTTGCTGCTTCTGCTACTATTGCTACTACTGCTACTACTATTGCAGCTGTTGCAGCTGCTGCAAGAAAAGAGGGGGGTACCCCTCCTGGGGATCCCCCCAACGGAGGAGGACCCCTCCCCACTAGGGCTATTAGCCATGGTAGATTTTGGTGCTTCCTCTCTTTGTTTTTTTTGTGCTGCTGATGTCTGCAGTGACGTTGGCCTAGGATGGCAGGCGTCAGCAGTTGTTGCTGCGTTATCTGCTACTGCTACCGATAACGACCTATAGAGTTTCTTCCCCCCTTCCCTTTTTTTTCTTTTTTTGGTGGATGACGTCAGTAGTGATGTTAGCGGCTGGAAGCTGACGTCAACAACAACAGTTGTTGAGGCCGCTGCTGTGCAGCTGTAGCGGCTATTGTTGTTGATGTCGCCGCTGCTACTGTTGCTGTCGATGCCGCTGCTTGTCGGTGCTGCAGCTGCTGCTGTTGTTCCTACAGCTGCTATTGAAAGTGCTGCTGCTGCCACTACGGCTGCTATGGCAAAAGCAACTGCTGTTGCTGCTGCAACTACTGTTGCAGCTGCTGTTGATGTTGTTGCTGTTGGTGCTGCCACTGCTGCTGCGTGCTGCTGCGGCTACTGTGGCTACTGCAGCATGCTGCCGGGGTGGGGGGATTTTTTTGTCTCCTTTTTTGTCTTTTCATCTGGCAGAGCGAGCCTCGCCGCTTCCTGTGGACAGCGGCAGACGTTGCCACGTGCGTCTTTGCCCGTACGTGTTGGACGCGGCCTGCCGCTCACCTCCTCGCGTCACGCGTGGGGATCAGTGCTGCCGAAAAAAATCCGACAGCATTTCCCCTGGCCTACTGGCCGTGGAAAAAAAATGTGACGCTGCCACCAGGCGGGTCAATGCTGCCGGAAAAAATCCGGCAGCATTTCCCTTGCACTGGCACGTATGGGGATCCGCCGGCGTTGTCTGGCACCTGTACCCTAGTCTTCTGCTGCTACTGCTACGCTCTCGCTCTGATACCAAGAAAGAAAGGCTAGGCAGCAGGTTGGGACAATGGCGTTATTGATGCAGCGTATGGGCTTCCACGCTCGTTGCTTAAGCCTACTGCCCCCTCAGTCTGCTGCTCTAGAGTCTAAGTCTGGAAGCTTTGGGTTTGTTACTCAGAAACACGCGTGCCAGTGTTGGTGTCAGAAAGCAGCTGAAAATTGAAAGTGACTGATTAGGAATGAAGAATGATCAATAATGGGAGACCCCTCCAAGTTCTAGCTCCCCCCTGCTCTGTAGAACTTGTTACTCAGCAAACCAGCCAATAAGAAAATAAATCTAGACCTATTTTCTGGCAGGCAGGGTTTTCTCGGTGAGCCCTGCCAGACGGCCGACTGCCCAAAACCCGGGCGTCGTCCGTTTTGCCTGAAAATTGGACCATACCAAAATACTGACGGTGCGAACGCAGTCGTGGGATCAGAATCAGCTAGAAAAATAGGAGCAAAGAGTTATGGCTGCCCAAACCCTGGCAGTACCTACGATGGCCCATGATGCCAAACAACGCCACACAACATGAGACATGAACCCTAGGCATGACGCTGCAGACGCATGCAGACAATATCTGCAGTGACAGTGACCGCCGGTGGCCCAACCGCCAAGGAGGCCTGCCGATGGAGCTGAGCGCGACGCCGGAGGGAGGAGACTCCAGCGAACTGCGAGTAGGCCTTAGCGTGCATTGGCTCCACCGGACGACACTCCAGCGACGTCGAGTCTTGCCGTCAGTCATCTGCATGCCGATGTACACAAGCTGGGAGGACACAACAGAGCACAATGAGAGATGCGCAAAAAGCAACAGCCGGGGGGGTAGACGCGCTGGGCCGGGCCGGGGCAGGCCGGGCTGGGCTGGGCCGGGGCGGCCGGGGCAGGCCGGGGCGGGCCGTGCTGGGGCGGGCCGGGCCGGGGCGGGACTGGGCGGGGCGGGGCCGGGCGGGGCGGGGCGGCGCGGGGCGGGGCGGGACGGGACGGAGCGGGGCAGGGCGGGGCGCCGCGATGCGCGGGGCAGGGCCGGACGGAGCAGGGCGAGGAAGGGGGGGGGGGGCGGGCCAAAGAGAGCCGGGGCGGGCCGGGCGGGCCCGGGTGGGCCGGGCAGGGGCGGGACGGGGGGGGCAGGGCCAGGGCGGGCCAGGGCGGGCTGGGCTGGGGCAAGCCAACCCGGGCCGGGGCAGGGCGGGGTGGGGCGGGGCAGGCCGGGCCGGGGCGGGACTGGGCGGGGCGGGGCCGGGCGGGGCGGGGCGGCGCGGGGCGGGGCGGGACGGGACGGAGCGGGGCAGGGCGGGGCGCCGCGATGCGCGGGGCAGGGCCGGACGGAGCAGGGCGAGGAAGGGGGGGGGGGGCGGGCCAAAGAGAGCCGGGGCGGGCCGGGCGGGCCCGGGTGGGCCGGGCAGGGGCGGGACGGGGGGGGCAGGGCCAGGGCGGGCCAGGGCGGGCTGGGCTGGGGCAAGCCAACCCGGGCCGGGGCAGGGCGGGGTGGGGCGGGGCAGGCCGGG
This sequence comes from Penium margaritaceum, assembly GCA_023375785.1. Lineage (NCBI taxonomy): Eukaryota > Viridiplantae > Streptophyta > Zygnematophyceae > Desmidiales > Peniaceae > Penium > Penium margaritaceum. The sequence goes on from SZWC01002920.1 coordinate 41,078, forward strand.
CCGGGGCGGGACTGGGCGGGGCGGGGCCGGGCGGGGCGGGGCGGCGCGGGGCGGGGCGGGACGGGACGGAGCGGGGCAGGGCGGGGCGCCGCGATGCGCGGGGCAGGGCCGGACGGAGCAGGGCGAGGAAGGGGGGGGGGGGCGGGCCAAAGAGAGCCGGGGCGGGCCGGGCGGGCCCGGGTGGGCCGGGCAGGGGCGGGACGGGGGGGGCAGGGCCAGGGCGGGCCAGGGCGGGCTGGGCTGGGGCAAGCCAACCCGGGCCGGGGCAGGGCGGGGTGTGGCGGGGCAGGGTGGGGCCGGGCGGGCCGGGCCGGGCCGGGTGCGACGCGAATGTCACGGTCCAACTTCACTTTTCTCTTCTCGTGGACTGGTCCCTTGCCTTGAGGCGTTGTCCCAAGACAAGGGACCAGTCCAAGAGAAGGGAGAACATAAGTTGTATTTCATGATTCTTTGCCTGCAGTAGTAGCTTCGTGGTTGAGGGTCCTTCTTCTTCCTAGCTAGCAGATTTGTCGTTTGTTTGCTTTCACCTCTTCCTGATGTGATTTCTTGCATGCTATGAAGTTTGTTGGCATTCATACTCAACGTGCATTTTGTATACTCCCTTCCAAAAATTTCGGCAACATTCTAGAACTAGATGGCTGCATTGCCTGCAATAAACTGTGATCCTTCACGCTTCTTTTAAATCATACCTGGTTTGCTAGCATTCATCACTCAATATGCAAAGAGACAGGAAATGAAGAATTTATGATCATGGAAGGGGACTGGACGTTGCTCCAAGAACCATAACAATTAAAAATGATCGATGCCTGGAGAAGCGTTCAATTCTGTTCAGGACATTTGGATCCTGGAACGTGATCTCAGAAAATCTCGGTGGGGGGGGGGGATGGCTGGCCGGTTCTGCTGCTGCTGTGTGCTTCTCCTTTTCCTCTCCGTCCGTGTTGCTGCTTTCAGCCTTAAACTCCTCCACTCCTCCAAAATCTCCTCTCCTTCGATCCTCCACTCCCTTTGCTGCTCCACTCCCTTAGATGCTCCACTCGTTGCTCCTCCACTCCCTTTGTTGTTCCACTCCCTTTGCTGCTCCACCCCATTCGATGCTCCACTCCCTTTACTGCTCCCCTCCTCTGTTCCATCTCCATCCATCCGTCGCTCCTCTCCAGTCCCCTTCCTCCTCCCCTGCTTCCGCTGCATCGCCAATCCCCTTCCTCCTTGCCCCTCGCCTGCCCTCCGCCTACCGCGACAGGAGCAGACACACATTTTTTTGGTTTTCTTTTTCTCAAAGGAGTAGAGAGTCACTCTTACCGGAGCAGCGCTGCTGCTGTCGTCCACCACACCATTGTGGGAGGTGCCACCACCATAGCATCACGGATCTGCTCGGAGCCGCCTGGCAGTTGGGAGCGAGCTGCCAGGACCCCGCACAGCGTAGGTGCTGCCACCTCTTGGCGTTCAGGGACTAAGCCCCGGGTGCCAAGCCCCCGCCCAAGTGATAGGATCACTGGGAACCCCAGCCGGTATAAGGAACCGGAGAAACCCACAGCAATTTCTCACTGGCGAGCCAGTGAAGAGGCTGCTGTGATACCAAAGTCAAAGTCAACACGTCTTTGGGGCCTCTTTTTTTTGTGTGTGTCTACTCCTGTCGCATCTAGCTCCACTGCTTCTGCTTCCGTTGCTTCTGCTGCTGTTGCTTCTGCTGCTGTTGCTTCTGCTGCTGTTGCTTCTGCTGCTGTTGCTTCTGCTTCTGTTGCTTCTGCTGCTGCTGCTTCTGCTGCTGTTGCTTCTGCTTCCGTTGCTTCTGCTGCTGTCGCTTCTGCTGCTGTTGCTTCTGCTGCTGTTGCTTCTGCTGCTGTTGCTTCTGCTTTCTTCTCCTTCTCTCAAACACCTCGTTGCGGTCATGTCGGACTTCACATGCAGCAGCCAAAATGGTACCCATTAATCCCCCTTCACCATCCTTCCGCAGTTGAGTGCGCTTCCCCAAATGGAACTTGGTTCCCCCCAGTGGAGTGCAGCAATAGCACACGAGCGTGTGCACAACACTGCCGTGTTATCAGCATCGTTGGACGGTGTTGGTCGGTGCTGCGTTGTGAGAGGTTAAGTTGGGCTGATTCAACGCCTGCAAGGCATTGTGCGTAGCAACGATGGAGGGTGAGAAACGCAACGCTTGCGCGCTCAGACGGACCAAGCTGCAACGGCCACTCGAGACAGAATAAGGTACACTCAGAACCAATGATTGGTACGCACAAAGTTACCAGTTGACGGCAGAAAAATCAACAGTTAGTAAACGGCAGAGAAATTCACGGACAAGAGTACAGACCTTGACAGACAAATTGACGGCAGAAAAATCAACATGAGTTGACGTCTGCATGGATCATGGACAGACCTGCTGCTGACGGACGCTGCTGCCGCTGACGTTGGTGCTGCCTTGCCCACACCTCTCTCTTTGGCACTTGCTGTGGTAACGACGCTGACATGCCAACAGAGCCGTTCATGTTGGATCTGCTGCTTGTCGTTGATGCCGATGATGCTGTGTATCAGTGCACCGCATTGGCGTCGTTGCAGCAAGCACTGATGCTGGTACGCACACTGCTGCTGCTGCTGCTGCTGCTGGAATGTTTGCCTAGAACAAGGCATGCGGCAGCACTTGCATGGGCAGCGGAGTTGCTTCACGGGAGTAAAGCAGTAGCAGCAGCTCCCCCTTGAGGTTGGCTTCAGAGTCAGCGGTGCTGCCAACTCCTTGCAAATGCAGCGGAGCATCGGCAGCTGTCGTCGCATCCACATCTGTGTCAGAATCATGGGCACCAACAGAAGCATCGGCAGTCGTAGTCGCATCTGTCACCAGCAAAACTGACANGATTGACAGCTCAGCAGTAGGTGGCCAGTCCACTGCTTTCGCCGCCAACCCAAGGACGGCACGACTAAGAGACAAGTGTCCTACCCCTGCCACTCATGCCGGTGATTTTGAAAAACCGCTGCTGCTGATGTCGATGCCAGTGCTGACATCAATGCTATGCTACTGCCTATAGTGATGTTGTTGCTGTGCTGCTGATGTGATGATGTAGATGTGGTTGCTGATGTCGATGCTGTGGTTGAGGTATACAGTAATGACGAAACAGGACCAGTCAGAAAGGCGGTGGAGGAGACGGGTTTGCACATGGGGGGATCGCACATGTGGGATATTATGATGGGATGCCGAAGGATAGTCTCCTCTTTGTCTTTACAAGGGGATGGTCATGACACCATAGACAAGCTGGGTATGGTGTCATTGCTGGTGCTGATGTCAATGGTGCTGCTGGTGTTGATGTGGATGCTACTGCTGGTGTCAGTGTCGATGCTGCTGCTGGTGTTGATGCCGATGCTGCTGCTGGTGTTGATGCCGATGCTGCTGCTGGTATTGATGCCGATGCTGCTGCTGGTGTTGATG
>SZWC01002920.1:70764-94670 GCA_023375785.1 Penium margaritaceum
CAGAGGTTAGCTTTGGCCTGAAGACGGGCTTGGCAAGTGGCCGAAGTCTTAAGCCTAAAGAGGCCTTCTACAGCTGAGGAGAGGGCGGGGAGCGGTCGTTGCTGGCAGCGTTGCATTAACGCAACGCTGCATGTGTAACGCCGTTACACACGAGGTGAGTCGAGGATGGCTCACTCTGTTGAAACGGCTGGTGGAACGAACGACGGTGCCAGCTTGAGAATGAGAATGGTGGAGGGGAGGTCAACCCTGCCGATGCTTCCTCGGCCGGAGGCGGCGGTAAGACCCGTTGCAGGCCACTTTGGCGGGAATTTTTTTTTTTGGGGGGTGCACGTGTCAGCGAGGGCACGGACGGAAGTGGGAGGCGAGCGTGCGCGGGTGACTGCTGAGGGAGGTTCGACGACTGTCTGTGGCCGTCTACGACTGCGAGACGAAGGGAATGTGACGACGACGGCTGCGAGACGGGAGAGCAGAATCGGAACTTCGTTGCAAACTGCCTCTCCTTTCTCCAGATTTTTGTTGCTGCGTCGCAAACCACAGCGGAAAAGTTACTCCGAAGCTACAAACCAACAGCAGGCACGACTTCTGTCTCGGCTGAGGCCACCGAGGGATGGTGACATCTGCACGAGGTGACGAACGAGCTGCTGTCGTCGATCATCCATCGGACGATCGTGGCACAGCCACACCGTCAGTTGTACAACTGAAAGCACGCACGCCAGTGGCGTGGAATGTGGCTGGCGTGGCGATGTCCACACAGTTCACCGTCAGAATTTGTGACGGAGAGCCACCGCTGGCTCCGGCTTGCCAGTGCCACTGCCAGCCGTCGTCTTTCCTCCTGACGGCCGCCAGCCGTTGCCCCAGGCCTACATGGCCCGCGACGCCTAGCACATGCAAAATTTGGCCTCGCGGCGCGATCATCAGATCTTCCCACAGCAGAACGCACACAATCCTGCTTTCTTTTTGTTGCACCAGGTCGAAACGGCAAAGTGTTTTCTAAGCACCAGAACAGACCTGGGGGATGAACACGGCCCCCAGATTGCCAGCTTAGGGAGGATTTATTTCTGGATGGTTTCACCAGAGTGTACAGCGGGAGCTAAAGAAGAGGAGGCATTTTCTGTTTTGAGGAAGATGATTGGTCAAGAGGGCAGCTGCAAAGTCGCCTTCAAGCGATTTGAGCTTGACACGGATTTTTTTTTTATTTTTTTTATTTTTTTTTGGTTTTTAAGATGGTCCAGACACGGACATTTCTTTCGTTCTTCTCAAGGAGAATAGCCAACATAGTCCATATGTGCTTCTGATAGAAATTAGGAATGAAAATGCTTCAATTTTCATGGGTTGGACGCTAGAAGGAAAAGAAGGAGTGTAAACCTGTGAGTCTAGCATCATCCAGAACCATCAAGCATTCCTTTATTTGAGGGAGGGGGGGGGGGAGGGGGGAGGGGGCATCCGCAAATACATCTTACCAATTCAGCATCCAAATAATATACAATTCTAAGCCCACGCACTAGACTTCAGAATAAACTGTTGTGAAATGATGGGTGGTTTGGCAATGTTGCACGTTGTATGTAGTGCGCGGCCGGTCTGACGTGGCTCGCACGGGGTCCCTGGCCTGTGGGCGGGCGGACGGGATGGCTTGAGGGTCGGAGACCCTCAAGCACCGCGGTTTTGGCCTAGTTGGCCAAGGATTCCGTCCGTTCCGTTAAATTGTACTTTTGGTCATTTTTGTCGTTCGCAGGCAACAAGGTGCAAAACAAAGTAGAACCAGAACGTAAGAACAAATCAAACCACATGAAAGAATCTCAGGCACAACACGTAGTTTTCTCTTTGCTCCATGAAGCATCGATCATCTACCATGCCACAAAGCACTGGGGCCTCAGAGATTCCCTTTCAACGCAAAGAAAGTGTAGTTCCACCAACTGTTCTTTTGTAAGAACACAATTTCTTGAATNCCCCCTTGCACCGTGCCCGCCCTCCCCATGCAAACCCCCCATCGCAGCAGGTCATACAAGGTTCATCGAATCCTCGGCACTCGGTCAGCCACACCAGATTGCAGCAAACAGATGCGAGCAGCAAAGTAATGCACCACAGTGCCCTGAGAATCTGTGAAAATGGACAATCTATGGCAAAGATATCGCAATCAACGAGAACCTGACGGCCATTCAGAAGACCAGGAGCTCCTACACCACCCGCAACCCGCACACGTCTGCTGGGGGGGGGGAGGGGGGGGGGATGTGTGTAACAAGTCTGACGGCTTGCGTTGAAACAGCAGCAGAGAGTTGAGGGCACTAGAGGAGGCACAAGTATAGACTGGAGGGTTAGGGCTGCTTGAGGTTGAGGAACTTTGTGCACCTGCACTGCGCATGAGTGGTGCAATAGGTTAGTGACAAGTCTGACAGTCATCTGAGAGGTCTCAACTGGCAGCAGAACAGAACATAAAGGTGACTCTGAGTCGCAGAACTCATGTGGCTGGCAGCAGAACAGACACTAGTGCAGCAAAAAAAAGGTTGGAACTCCGATCCTCCAATAAGATGAGATCTCGTGGGCAGCTGAAAATCCTTCATCTCGAAGGATTGTAGAGCCGCTGAGGTCCCAAAAATAAATGACTCGCTGGCGGCGAGCTGATCGGTGAGTTGGCAGTGCAAGAAGCGACACCTGCAGAATGGTTGCACCAAGCGGTCGTCAGGGAGGACGGTTGTGGATGTCGAGGATTGTGAGAATCAAGCAAGGAGCGAGGATGTCACCCTCTTGTTCCAGATTCACCCGCGTGGTGAATAAAAACGACGCTGAAGACAAAGGGAGTTTGAAGGTGTTTGGCAAACCGTTTATCCATCTGGCTCTCTTGTCCAGATCGTCTTCTCAGGCCTATGCAAAGGATGAAGCTAGAGCAGAGGTTAGCTTTGGCCNCCCCCCCCCCCCCCCTCGCACCATGGCCAGCCCTCCCCATGCAAACACGGGAGCAAAGCCTCAGTTAACCGCAGTCAAATGTGTCGCCCTAGCATCAGCAATAGAATCAGTATTGGCATCCGATGAACAATCATAGACAATCATACACCAATGCAATCAGATGAACACATTAATGCACAGATGAGCAGGGTTGACACGGCGCATACAGACTTCACAGAAAACATTCGGCAGACGAAATCTGCATACATATGTGTGGATGGATAAAGTACATTGAACACATGGTGCAGTTTGTTCTCAGCAGCAGGTGCGTGGAGAGTGGAGGTGCAGTGAAGGAACATGGTGAAGGAACATGGTGAAGGAACATGGTGCAGAGGACAGGTGAAGGTGTGAAGGGGATGAGAATGGAGAGGCGAACCCGGAGCACCTGCAGACGCGCAGTGGGAGGTAGGGGCAGGCATCACCCTCCACCCACCCTCCCTTTGCACCGCATCCCACCAACCCAACCCCATGCATTCCCCCACCCTCATTATTCGCACCACTTTGTGACAAGTGTGCAGTGCGGAGAGAAGGACGGAGTGCCACATAGGATGGCCATAGAGCATCCAACATGGAACAAATTCAGTGCAAAACAAAAAAGAGCTCAGCCGTCTGACCAGCTTAGGAGAGGTTAGCCCGCTTTGAGTAAAGGGAAAAGGCGAGGCGACAAGGGGGGCATGGGAGGGGGAGACCACACAGCAATGGATTGGCCATGCGTACTGAGAGACAGAACGTAAAGTACACATTCACCTAGGCAGGGGCGGCACACATGCCAGTCTGTCAAAAGCATTCCCCATGGTCACCACATGGCACTCATGCACACCACATGGTGCATGCAATTGAGCATTAAACTAAGCTTGCTTTGCTTTGGCATGCAATAAAGCAACGAGGGACATGGGCAGGGTTTTGGGGGCGGGGGCNGAAAAGTTACTCCGAAGCTACAAACCAACAGCAGGCACGACTTCTGTCTCGGCTGAGGCCACCGAGGGATGGTGACATCTGCACGAGGTGACGAACGAGCTGCTGTCGTCGATCATCCATCGGACGATCGTGGCACAGCCACACCGTCAGTTGTACAACTGAAAGCACGCACGCCAGTGGCGTGGAATGTGGCTGGCGTGGCGATGTCCACACAGTTCACCGTCAGAATTTGTGACGGAGAGCCACCGCTGGCTCCGGCTTGCCAGTGCCACTGCCAGCCGTCGTCTTTCCTCCTGACGGCCGCCAGCCGTTGCCCCAGGCCTACATGGCCCGCGACGCCTAGCACATGCAAAATTTGGCCTCGCGGCGCGATCATCAGATCTTCCCACAGCAGAACGCACACAATCCTGCTTTCTTTTTGTTGCACCAGGTCGAAACGGCAAAGTGTTTTCTAAGCACCAGAACAGACCTGGGGGATGAACACGGCCCCCAGATTGCCAGCTTAGGGAGGATTTATTTCTGGATGGTTTCACCAGAGTGTACAGCGGGAGCTAAAGAAGAGGAGGCATTTTCTGTTTTGAGGAAGATGATTGGTCAAGAGGGCAGCTGCAAAGTCGCCTTCAAGCGATTTGAGCTTGACACGGATTTTTTTTTTATTTTTTTTATTTTTTTTTGGTTTTTAAGATGGTCCAGACACGGACATTTCTTTCGTTCTTCTCAAGGAGAATAGCCAACATAGTCCATATGTGCTTCTGATAGAAATTAGGAATGAAAATGCTTCAATTTTCATGGGTTGGACGCTAGAAGGAAAAGAAGGAGTGTAAACCTGTGAGTCTAGCATCATCCAGAACCATCAAGCATTCCTTTATTTGAGGGAGGGGGGGGGGAGGGGGGAGGGGGCATCCGCAAATACATCTTACCAATTCAGCATCCAAATAATATACAATTCTAAGCCCACGCACTAGACTTCAGAATAAACTGTTGTGAAATGATGGGTGGTTTGGCAATGTTGCACGTTGTATGTAGTGCGCGGCCGGTCTGACGTGGCTCGCACGGGGTCCCTGGCCTGTGGGCGGGCGGACGGGATGGCTTGAGGGTCGGAGACCCTCAAGCACCGCGGTTTTGGCCTAGTTGGCCAAGGATTCCGTCCGTTCCGTTAAATTGTACTTTTGGTCATTTTTGTCGTTCGCAGGCAACAAGGTGCAAAACAAAGTAGAACCAGAACGTAAGAACAAATCAAACCACATGAAAGAATCTCAGGCACAACACGTAGTTTTCTCTTTGCTCCATGAAGCATCGATCATCTACCATGCCACAAAGCACTGGGGCCTCAGAGATTCCCTTTCAACGCAAAGAAAGTGTAGTTCCACCAACTGTTCTTTTGTAAGAACACAATTTCTTGAATAAGGTATATCACTTCATGGTGCCTCACATACCAAGTTCCTCACACGAAAGTGCTCCCAACGAAACATACATCTAAATACATTATGGGCGCAAATACAGCGGTGCCCATCATTTGGGTCGATAGATCAGCGGTGTCCATAGTCGGAAACAAAAGGACGGAAATTTCCATAGTCCAAAACTATATGTCCGCAATGTCCATAGTCGAAACAAAATGACAACGATGCCCATGTTTTTCATTCTGCGAGCGAAAAAGGAAACAAATGACGACTGTATCCACTAACACAAGAGCGAAGTTGGCAATGTCTGACACTGGCCTCGTCGATGTCAGAAGTCACCCTGTTTCGAGTTTTGGAGTTCTCAAGTACGAACTCCAAAACTTGCACGTTCGCAAGGGTGCATTCACAATCTCTGAGCAAACCCCCTAGTTGAACTGGGCAGTTTGGGTACCATTCTTTATTTGCCAGGGCACCTGCCGGGCCCCGTGGTAGCGGGGCCCGGTAGGTCCCCTTTCTTCTATCATTGCGTGCGCCGCATGTCGCAAACCCCCTCCCCCAATATCCGACAAACCCCCTAGTTATACTGGGGGGTTTGGGTTTGTTTTTTTTACTTGTCCGGGCACCTGCTGGGTCCCACGGTAGCGGGGCCCGGCAGATCCCCTTTCTTCTATCACAGCATGCAACGCATCCTGCAACCCCCTCCCCAAACCCTCGACAAACCCCCTGATTAAAATGGGGGGTTTGGCAGGGTCATCGCGAGTTTGTAGGGGGGTTTCGCCGCGAAACCCTAAACCCTAAATTCATAGTATCAGGCACAAGTATCAGGCAGAAGTATCAGGCACAAGTACCAGGCACTAATATCAGGCACAAGTATTAGGCACAAGTATGAGGCACAAGTATCAAGCACAAGTATCAAACACAAGTTTTAGGCACAATTATCAGGCACAAGTATCAGGCACAAGTATCATGCACAAGTATCAGGCACAAGTGTCAGGCACAAGTATTAGGCACAAGTATGAGGCACAAGTATCAGGTACAAGTACCAAGCACGAGTATCAAGCACAAACATCACCTCAATACGGAGTTGTACAAAGATGTACAACGTATCTTGCGCAAGTATTAGCTCTCCACTGAGTTTTACAGAGTTGTACAGAGATGTAAAGAGTCATACTGAGTTGTACACAGTTGTACGGAGTTATACAGATTTGTACGGAGATTAAGGGAGTTATACGGTGTTGTTTTGAGTTGTTCAGAACTGTGCAGAGTTGTTTGGAGTTGTGTGGAGTTGTATGGATCCGTACAGAGTTGTACTGAGTTATAGGAGCTGTTCAGACCTGTTCATACTTGGACGGAGTTGTACAGGGTTGTATGGAGCTGTACAAAGTTGAATGGAGGCGTACGGAATTTTAAAGAGTTCTACGGAGCCGTACAGAGTTGTGCAGAGTTGTACGGAGTTGAATAGGGTAGTACAAAGTTGTACGGAGGTGTACGGAGTTGTATGGAGTTGTACGGAGATTTACGAAGTTCTACGGAGTTGTACGGAGTTGTTCTCCATCGCATATCAACTCCTGGTCAGAAATGAACATTTTGTTGCAAATCAACTCCGGATCATGAATGAACTCTGGATCCCAAATCAGCATCCATCACAAATCAACTATCCGTTGCAAGTCAACTCCCATCGCAAATCAACAGCCCGTCGCAAATCATCTCCTTGTCACGAATCAACTCCTTGTTGCAAATCAAATCCCCGTCGCAAATCAACTCCCCGTTGCAAATGAACTATACGTCACAAGTTAACATCCCGTCACAAACCAACTCTTCGTCACAAGTCAACTTGCCGTCGCAAATGAATTATCGTTCGCATATCAACCTTCTGTTGCAAATCAACTCCCTGTGGCAAATCATTCCCCGTCGCGCATAAACTCTTCATCGCAAATTCACTCCCGGTCACATATCAACTTTCCCTTGTAAATCAACTCCCATTCACAACTCAACTCCAGGTCCCAAATCAACCCTCCTTTGTAAATTAACTTGCCATTGCAAGTAACCTGCCCTTGTAAATCAACAAAATCCATCGCAAATCAACAGCCCGTTGCAAATCAACTCCCTATCACAAATAAACTCCCGGTTGCAAGTCAACTCCCCGTTGCAAATCAACTCGCGGTCGCAAGTCAAGCCTCCTTCACTAATCAGTTCCCTATCGTAAATTAACTCCTGGTGCGAATCAAATTCCCGTGGAAAATCAACTCCCTGTCCCAAATCAACTTCCCATCACGGATGAACTCTCCGTTCTAAATCAACTTTCCGACGCAAAACAACCCCCTGGTGTAAATCAACTCTCCGACAAAATTCAACTCCCCTTGAAAATCAACTCTGGTCGCAAATCACCTCCTGGTCGCAAACCAAAATCTGGTCAACTCCTGTTCGCAAATCAACTCTGATTGCTAAACAAAACCTGGCGAAAAATCAGCTCCTGTAACACATCAACTCTCAGTCGCAAATCAACTCCCTGTCTCAAATTAGCTCTCGGTTTCAAATCAACTCCTTGTTGTAAAACGACTCTCCGTCGCATATTAACGCCCGGTTGCAAATAAACTCTCTGTCGCAAATCAGCTCCCTGACGTAAATGAACTCCCTGTTGCAAATAGACTCTCCATCCCAGATTAACACCCTGTCATAAATCAACTCCAGGTCGCCAATCAACTCTCCGTTGCAAATCAACTCCCCGTCGCAAATCAACTCCCGGTCACAGATCAACTCCCCGTCGCAAATGAACTCCCGGTCACAAATTGGCTCTCCGTCGTAGATGAACTCCCTGTCGCAAATCAGCTCCCCCTCACAAATTAACACCCTGTTGCAGATGAACTCCCTTTGAAAATCAACTCCCCCTCCCAAATCAACCCCGTTGCAAGTAAAATCCATGTTGCAAATAATCATTTGGCCAGAAACCAACTCCCTGTCGCACATCGAATCCCCGTCGTAAATGAACTCCCTGTTGCAAATCAACCCCATGTTGAACATCAACTCCCATCGTAAATCATCTCCCCGACACAAATCAGCTCCAAGTCACAGCTCTCCGTTGCAAATGAAATCTTCATCACAAATCAACTCTCGGTCGCAAATCAGCTCCCCCTCACAGATCAACTCCCCATCACAAATCAACTCTCCGTCACAAACAAACTCCGCGTCACAAGTCAATTCTATGTTGCAAATCAAATCCCCATTGTGAATCAATTCCTGGTCACACATCAACTATCCATCGCAAATCAACTCTCTGTTGCAAATCAACTCCCCGTTGCAAATCAACTTTCTGTCGCAAATGAACTCCTAGTCGCAAATCAACTTCCCGCCGCCAATCGGCTCCAGAATGCAGATTATCTCCGGGTCCCAAATCGACTCCCTATTGCAAATCAACTATCTGTTGCAAGTGAACCTCAATCGCAAATAGACTCTCTGTCGCAAATGAACAGCCCGTCGCAAATAAACTCCCCACTGAAAATCAACTCCCGGCCCCTAAAAAACTTCCCATCGCAAATGAACTCCTGGTCGCAATTAAACTCTCCTTTGCAAATCAACTTTCTGTTGCAAATCAACTCCCAGTCATAAATCCACTCCCTGTCGCAAATGAACTCTCGCTGCAAATCAACTCTGCTCGCAAATCAACTCCTGGTCACAGTTCAACTCTGCTTCCAAATTAACTCTTGGTCGCAAATCAACTCCTGTTTGAAAACCAGCTCCCGTTGCACATCAACCCCCGGTTGCAAATCAGCTCCCTGTTGCAAATCAACTCCTGGTCGTGAATCAGCTTCCCGTCACAATTCAACTCCCTGGCGCAAATCAAACTTCGGTCACAAATCAGCTCTCCATCGTAAAACAACTCCCTGTCGCAAAACAACTCCCCTTTGGGGAAAAAAAACTCCACATCCCAAATGAAATCCATGTCGCAAATCAACTCCCAGTTGCAAATCAGCTCGCCGTCGTAGATTAACTCCCCGTTACATATCAACCCCCGTCCCCATAAAAACCCCATCCCAAACCAACTCCCTGTCGCAAATCAACTCCCCGGCGCAAATCAACTCCCAGTCACAAATCAACTGCCCACCGTAAATCAAATTCTGGTCGCAGATCAATTCCTTGCCGTAAACCAACTCCTCGTTGCAAATAAACTCCCCGTCACTAGTGAACTCCCTGTTGCAAGTCAACTCCTTGTCTCAAATCAACTCTGTCACAAACCAACTCTCCATCACAAATCAACTTCCCCCTGAGGTGCTTTCTACGAAGTCATAGCAACTTACGGCTCGTCAAATGGTGAAGCGTGGGGGGAGATAAGCTCAGTTTTGCAAGCGGCCATGGCCAAAACCTAGGAAGTAGTGCTAGTAACAGGCCAACGAGGTCTTACAGGTGAGAGCTCGCCATTCCAGCTCCACCCGTGGGCCGGTGAGCGAAGCTCGCCGGCAAATCAATCGAACCGGGGCGAAGTCCCTGGAAGCCCAGAAATGGGCCCGCAAGGGCATGCGATGCCCGAGGACATCTTAGACTAGGTCATTATCAAAAGTAGCCTACTTTCTGCCTGCCCACAAGCATGGTTTGAAGTGACAAGTAGGTCTGAGTTTGCAAAACCCAAACTATGTGACTCCCTACTTGAAGGCACAAGTAGGTGCTGCGTGAGGGGGTGAGCATGAGGGAAAGCCATCGGTCTTCGGCGAAGAGGAAGAGGGCCATGCAGGCAGGATGGAGGCGACCACTCGTGCAGAGTGAGGGAATTACGGGTCGTCACGGTGCGTCGCCTCCACTCCCTGTGCGAGCATGCCCTGCGCACTCACAACCACCCACGAGAAGGAATATGTACAATGCGAGATTAACACGCCCCCTTGGATGGGAGTGCGGCGGGCATGCAGCCAAGGTGTTGCAGTTGGAGCAGGAGGGAGGGAGATGAAAGAGCCTTGGTAAGAAAGTCGGCAAGCTGGGCCTGGCCACTAATGGGGCAGGCACTCACCGTCCCAGCCTCCACTACCTCTCGAACAAAGTGATGTTCGACACATAGGTGCTTTGTGTGTGGATGGAACACACCATCATTTGCTACAATGCGGCAAGCTGCTGAGCTGTCGCTGTGCACGGGAACAGGAGATGTGTGGATGCCCAATCCCTCCAGCAAGCGTGCAAGCCAGATCCCCTCACACGCTGCTTCACCCAACGCCATGTTTTCTGCCTCTGCGACACCACGTGCCACACATGACTGTTTGGCGCTACGCCACGACACGGCAGTTCCCCACACACAAAACACAGATCCCCCTCCATTGCGTGCTGCACGATCACGGGCATAATCACTGTCACAGTACCCATCCAACACTGGACTTGCGCCAGAGGTGAACACCAGACCAAGCAGAGCGGTGTCCAGCACATAACGCAGCAGCTTCAACAGTGCTTTCTGATGCGTGCTGCGTGGTTGTTGGCTGAACTGAGCAAGCACATTGACGGCACATGCAATGTCAGGACGTGTAGTGGAGGCAAGGTATGAGAGACTACCGGTGACTTGTCTGTAGAGTGTTGGATCTGTGTTTGGACCATAGTCTGTGGTGCGTGTGACAAGCAAGTGTGCATAGACATCGGGGTTCATGAGTGTCTGCTGTGGTGGTAGGTGTTGTACGAGATGCTGGAAGTGTTCAGTGAGGTGAGCGAGAAATCGACCTTGATGGAGGGTCAAGGTCCGTGCTGTGCGGTCACGTGTGATGGTCATGCCCAAGAAGTTTTGTGCCTCACCCAGGTCCGTCATTTTATAGTGCGTTGTGTGCAGTGCCTTGGCCTGCCCTATGTGTGTGAGAGATGGGGACAAGATCAGCAAATCATCCACATAGACGAGCAGTGTGACAGGCAGACCGTTGTCCCAATGGAGGAAAAGTGAGGGATCACAAATACTTTGCATGAACCCACCACTCTCCAGCGTGCGACGAATCTCTTTGTTCCAACACCTTGGAGCTTGCTTCAGTCCATACAGTGCCTTCAGCAAGTGCCAAACCCAGTCTGTTCCGTCCTCAAAGCCTTCAGGTTGTTTTACATACAGTTCTTCTTCAAGTGGTCCATTCACAAAAGCATTTTTGACATCCATTTGATGGATATCCCAGTCCTCACGTGCTGCCACTGCCAACAAGGCACGGCTGGTTCCGTATTTTCCTACAGGTGCATAGGTGTCTGTGAAGACCTGGCCTGGTATCTGGTGAAAACCTTTGGCGACTAGCCGTGCCTTATACTTCTCAATCAGGCCCTTGAGGTTCCTCTTCATTTTGAACACCCACTTCACATCAATGGCCTTACGGCCGGGTGGCAAGGGGACCACCTCAAACACCTCATGTTCCAACAGTGCGTTCAATTCTGCCGCCATCGCCTTTTCCCATTCAGCGGCATCTGGGCGCCCCCTCGCCTCAGCAAGGGTCAGGGGCTCATTCACACTGTGATCCATGACTGCGGTGCCGACAGTGTGATAGAACTGCTTGTAGTCAACTCTGGGGATATCGCACAGAGATCGTCGCACCGGTTCGGGCGATGGTGGTTCTGCACTTTCTGTCTCAGCAGGATGGGTTAGTGGGGTGACACCTGGACGTACCTGCGTGGCGCTGGACTCTGTGCTAGCCAGATCAGTGGATGAGAGAAAGTCCTTTGGCACATGGGTGGCCGTTCCACCATTCTGCATTGGTTGAGCCATCCGACCCACGTTTTGCGATGGCGGTGACATGAAAACAGGCACGCTTACATACTCGGGGTAGCGCTCAGGCATGGACAGAGAGGGAGCATGACGCAATGTACGGAACACCTTGTAAGGCATGTGTTCCAACAATGAAGCATCTCGACTTTCAACAAAGCAGTGGTTTATGGGGTCCCAGAACCGCCATGCCTTCGAAGCATGAGAGACCCCAACAAAGACACACCAACGGCCACGTGGACTCAGTTTGTGCTCTTGTTGTGGTGGGACAAACCAGTCGCATGCCATTGTATCCCACACCCTGGCTGGTAGCAGGTCAGCCTTTTCTTTGAACCATCGTTCCCATGGTGTCATCGACTTGGGCAGTGGGCCTTGTGGGATACGGTTCCATACCCAGGTGATATACTTCACGGCCTCTTCCCAAAATCCAAAGGACAGGCTGGACTCAGTTAGCAGTGTGCGTAGTGCATCACCAAGGGTTCTGTGCCAACGTTCCGCCACTCCATTTTTTCGTGGAGTGTAGGGTGCTGTGGACTGATGTTCGACTCCTCTGACCCTCAGTTCTGCTGTCAGTGTACCGAGAAACTCACCACCTCTGTCAGTTCGTAATTTCAGAAGTGAACACCCTGTCTGGCGCTCAGCCAAAGGGATCCACTCTGTAATCGCATGCTGAGCGTCGGCCTTGGTTTTAGGCAGAAAGGCCCAGCGAAACCGGCTGTAGTCATTAGTAAGGGTTAAGACATACAGTGAGGCATACTAGACTGATGACACTGGCATGGGTCCTGTGAGGTCAGCGTGTACGAGTGCCAGGGGCCTCATTGTCGCACTGTTTGGGAAAGGTTTGTCTGTGTGCTTTCCCTTCTTGACACTCAAGACATGTATAAGGTTTAAGACCATGTGGACAATCGTCAGGAAGCAGGCCGTGTGCTGGGGTGTGTTGCAGCAAGTCAGTGACTGTTTCAGTGTTGATGTGTGTTAGGCGACGGTGAATGAGATCTATATGTGCTGCATCATTGCTTGTGACGATGTGCATTTGGGGTTGGCTTACTCGTGAATGGAAAAAGGGGAACAGTGTCAGTTTGTACAGCATGTCAGTATGCAACGGCCCGTCAGCCAGCAACGCACCAGACGTGTCAAAGAGCATGCAATGTTGTTTCTGTGTAAGTGCGGGAACATTAGCTTGTTGGTCCAACTGCCCCCCGGAAAACAAGGTGACTTTCAGCCGCGGTACATACAAGACGACGGTCAGCTACAATACCCCGCCCAGTGCCTGGAGAGCCACTGTTCCCACATTCTCAACAGACAAGACCTCCCCAGACCCAGTCTTCACACCCTCAACATCGGATGTGGCATGCAATGTGACAAACAACTGGCGATACGGGGACATATGATGCGATGCGACAGTGTCAAACAGCCACTCGTGCATACGCAATGCGTGTGATGTGGTGATATGAGTGTGCCCCAACTTCTGACCTGGCGGCTGTGGGATGGCGGTCGGCTCAGGTGGGTGCAGCTCCACGGGCGCACTCCATTCTGGTCCTGGTGGTAGCGCCAACGGCTGCTGTGGCTCTGTTGTCTCAACATAGACCCTCTGCGCCCATGGTGGTACAGGGACGGGGTCTCTGACGTATGGAGGAATGAATACAGGTCCCTGATACCCTGGTGATGGTGCTGGCGCTAATGAGTACATGATTGGCTGCAGGTGTGGCGGACCAAACGTGGCCGCCCCAAAGGGTACCGGTGCACGAGGTGCAGAAGAACCGGATCCAGCCACTCCAGAATGTTGCAGGAGGCACCAAGGCCGAGGATGCGTCGACGAAGATCCATGGCAGCATCCCAGTATTCGGCAACCAGTGCACCTGGCTTGGGACGAAGATTGCGGAGCTTCTCGCGTAGGACGATGACTAGAGCCATCCCCTGCTCCTCCTTCCGCGTGGTCAGGTGCAACCATGCCTCGTGGGGTCGGGGTTCTCCGCTGCATGGGTTTTCAAGATCCTCTCCTTTTCCCCTAAAGCAATAATGACAGATGGAATACTGTTGTTCATCGGGGAGTGCACGTGTCAGGGCATTGAACGCTCTTAGGAGCATCCGTGCGTCAGTGTCCTTGGGCGACGGAGCTAGGTAGTAATCCTCAAGACCATGCTCCGCCGCCCATGAGCGAAACACATCTTTCCAAGACAGAAAGTTGCGCACGCCGAGCGGCGGCGGCGTAAGGTCCTTGTGGGACAATACCCTGCTGAGGTCATCCGACTTCATGGCCGTAGAGGTTGCGCTGGCGGCGGCGCCGCCAGCATCGCCAGCGGCGGCGCCGGTGTCGGTGAAAGCCCCGGCATTCGCACCGGCCCCTCCTTGATTAGATACAGCTGCGCTCATGCTGTTAGGGAGCCTGTCTAAGCTCTGCTGCCCTCTCGTTGCTGCCGAAGACAATTTTGGCAGCAATTCGCCGGGCCCACTTTGGACCCAAATTTCTGCCGCGAGCCCTAAGCTCGTTTGGGATCGCCTCTCCTAACTTCAGGACGTCGGCCACGCCTTCTTGGACCTACACACGTCCCCTCTGGGCCGGGAGACCCCGCCGTCGCCCTTGATAGGGCCACGACAACGCTTGGGCTCTCTCCCTTGGCCCCTTGCCCCTTTTAGCGTCACTTCCCTTGCTTCCGCCGCCCCTACTCTGTGTGCGCGGCCTAGGGAAGGGTGTTCGACGCTCTTAGGACCGTGCGTGGCCTACTTTTGCGGCTGTCGCGCGGCTCTACTGTCGCGCGTCACTCGGCCGCCCCCTTCTTTGCTTGGCGCCGCCTGGATTCCCCACTGTCTCGTGTTCAACCTGGCTCTAATACCATGGGGTGCTTTCTAAGAAGCCATAGCATCTTACGGCTCGTCAAATGGTGAAGCGTGGAGGGAGATTAGCTCAATATTGCAATCGGCCATGGCCAAAACCTAGGAAGTATTGCTAGTAACAAGCCAACGAGGTCTTACGGGTGAGAGCTCGCCATTCGAGCTCCACCCGTGGGCCGGCAAGCAAAGCTCGCCGGCGACTCAACCGAACCGGGACGAAGTCCCCGAAAGCCCAGAAATGAGCCCGCAAGGGCATGCGATGCCCGAGGGCATCTTAGACTAGGTCATTATCGAAAACAGCCTACTTTTTGCCTGCCCACAAGCATAGTTTGAAGTCACAAGTAGGTCTGAGTTTGCAAAACCTAAACTATGTCACTTCCTACTTGGAGGCACAAGTAGGTGTTGCGTGAGGGGGTAAGCATGAGGGAAGACCGTCGGTCTTTTGCGAAGAGGAAGAGGGCCATGCAGGCGGGATGGAGGCGACCACTCGTGCAGAGTGAGGGAATTATGGGTCGTCACGGTGCGCCGCCTCCACTCCATGCGCTAGGATGCCCTGCGCACTCACAACCACCCACGAGAAGGAATATGTACAATGCGAGATTAACACCCGCTGCAAATAATCTCCCTCTCACAAATTAAATCCGTCCACAAATGCACACCCTGTCGCACATCAGATCCCCCTCGCAAATCAACTCCATTTCACAAATGAACTCCCATCGCAAATGAACCCCCTGTCGCAAATGAATTCCCTGTCACAAATCAACTCCCTGGTCTATCTCAACTCTTCACAAATCAACTCCTGGTCACAAATCAACTCCCCGTAAAAGATCAACTCCCTGTTGCAAATCAGCTCTCCTTAAAAAATCAACTGTACGTCGCAAATCAGCCCTTGTCACAAATCAACTCTCCTTCGTAGATGAAGCCCTGGTTGCAAATCAACAGTGTGTTGCAAAAAAACACCCACTTCCAAATCAACCCCGGGTCTCAAATCAACTCTCCGGCACAAATAAACTCGTTGTTGCAAGTCAACTCCCCTCGCAAATCAACTCTTTGTCGCAAATCAACAGCCCGCTGCAAATAAAATCCCCATTGCAAATCAACTCCCGGTCCCAAATACACTCCTGGCGTAAATCAACTCCTGGTCATAAATCAATCCTATGTGGCAAAAGAACTCCTCATTGTAAATCATCTCCTGGTCACAATTCAAATATCTGTCGCAGATCAACTCCCTGCCGCGAATCAACTCTCCATCGTAAATCCACTCCCAGTTGTAAAATCAACTCATGTTGCAAATCAACTCTGGTTGCAAATCAACTTCTGGTCTCAAATTAACTATGGTTGCAAATCCACTCTGATAGCAAATTAACTCTTGGTTGAAAATTAGCTCCCGTTGCAAATTAACTCCCGGTCGCAAATCAACTCCTTGTTGAGAATCAACTCCCGGTCGCAAATCAACTCCTCGTCGCAAACCAACTCCCCGTCGTAAATCAACTCCCGGTCGCAAATTAACTCTCCCTTGCAAATCAAGACACTGCTGTACATGAACTCTCTTTGCAAATAGACTCCTCATCCCAAATACACTTTGGTCACAAATCAACTCCCATTTGTAAATCAACTCTTCGTCGCAAATCAATCCCCTGTCGCAAATAAACTCCTGTTTCAAATAATCTCCCCATCCCAAACCAACTCCCCGTTGCAAATCAACTCTCGGATGCAAGTCAACTCCAAGTTGCAAATGAACTTTCCTTTGCAAATCAACTCCTGGTTGCAAATCAAATCCCCATAAAAAAATCATTTCCCTGTTGCAAATCAACTCCCCGTCGCAAATAAAATTTCCGTCGCAAACCGAGTCCCCGTTACAAATGAAATCCCCGTCCAAAATTGAATCCCGGTCGCAAATAAACTCCACATCACAGATCAACTCCTTGTCGCAAATCAACCCCTGTCGCAAATCAACCCCCGTCGCAAATCAACTCCCCGTCGCAAATCAATTCCGGGTCACAAATCAGCCCCACGTTGCACATTAAATCCTGGCTGCAAATAAACTCTCGTCACAAATTAACTCTGCATGGCAAATCAACTCCCCGTTACAAATTAACTCACAGTCGTAAATAAGCTCTTGATCACAGATCAACTCCCCATCGCAAATCAAGGCCCCATTACAAATCAACTACCCATCGCAAAATTTCTCCCGGACTCAAATGAACCCCCGGTCGCAAATCAACTCCCTGTTGCAAATCAAGTTTCAATTGCAAATGAACTCCCTGTCGACAATGAACACCCATTGCAAATCCACTCCTGGTCGCAAATCAACTTATCGTCGCATATCAATTCCTCGTCACCAATCAACTACCGTTGCAAATCAACGCTCCATCCCAAATCAACTCCCTGTCGCAAGTCAACGTCGTTACAAATCAACTCTCCAATACAATCAAACTTTCCTTCACAAATCAACTCCCTGTCGCAAATCAACACCGCATTGTAAATCAACTCACCGTCGCAAATCAATTCCCTGTCGCAAATGAACTCCCCGTTACAAGGTATCTCCCCGTCCAACATAAACTCCCGGTCGCTAACGAACTCCCCATCCCAAATCAACTCCCGGTTGGAAGTCAACTTCTCGACGCAATGAACTACCTGTTGCAAATCAACTCCCGGTCGCAGAGAGCTCGTGGGTCTTTTTGTTCCACTGGCGTGGCGCCTACTTGAGGTCGTAAAGGGCTTTGCGCAACATGCAAGCTAAAATTTTCTTCCCTGGTTGTGTAAATCCCTCAGCTTGTGGCATGTATAACTCCTCCAAATTGTTGTTCACAAATGCAGATTGAACAGGCTAGCATGTGCTAGCCTTGGTTGGCGGCGAGCGCCATGATCACTCGGACGGAAAAATATTGTGCCACAGGCGCAAGAGTATCACTGAAATTCACGCCTTGGATCTGACTGCAGCCCCAGGCAACTAAACGAGCCTTGTAGCGGCAGCGCTCCCTTGTGGCATCCAATTATGCCTTGAACACTCGTATGAACATTCTAATGGGTGCTCCAGGTGGAGGGTGCACAGGATCCCATGTATGCTGCTTGAGAAATTCCTCGTGTTTCTCAACAACAGTAGCATGTCATTCTGCTACCTCAGGATGAGAGAGGGTGTCCATGTAGCTGACAAGGTCAAAAATTTGAGTGACGAGGGCGACCTCAGACCCGTTTGAAAAAACTTCAACAGTGGAGAGGAGTTGAGCATAGCCGGCAAGGCGAGCAAGGCAAGCAGAGGGCCGCGGTGGTTGTCCATGTTGTTGGTCGCAAGGGTAGTTCAGATTGAGGCGTTGCATTGGTGCATGATGTGCTGCAGGGAAATGCAGCACAACTGGTGGGATTACGCCAACATTTTTGTCATGTTCAAGATCAACCTTTTAGAACCTTTTAGATCGACCTCTTATAACTCTTCTGGCGGCGCGTTGTCATCAAGAGGGATAATGTTTAGTTTGGAGAAGCTATACTGGATGAAATAACTACTCAAAGATGCGAGCTAGATTTATCATCAAACTGAGCACTATGACTATGAAACATGGTCTTGATCAAGGGGTCATAGAGCCGATAAGCCTGGCCAAAAGCTTCATGGCCAAGAAGAATTCCTTCTTGGATCCAACTTCTCTCGGCGGGATTGATGCACCCATGCATAGTTGGTGCAATGAAACACACGGATGTAGCTGACATCAGGCTGATATCTTGTCCATGCTTAAAGAGGTGTCATGGATTTTACAAGCTATCGTCAAGGGATGAGGTTATGGATGTGCGCAGCTGTGTTAATCGCCTCCGTCTAGAAGGTGTGGCAGAAGAGCGTCATGAATAGCCCTGGCTTTGTCCAGGAGGGTACAATTTGATCTCTTCCTGCTCGACCATTTTGCTACGGCGTGAGGCACACCATATTCTCTTGCGTAATAACCTTAGACTTCAAGAAAGTGCTCAGAGTACTGTTGAAAAACTCTGTGCCATTGTCGGATCTGAACCTTTTGATGGTTGCCCGTATCATTCTCAATCATCCTTGTCTAGGCAACGATGATGGTTCTGACAAATTGCGCAAAAATGGACCCACGCGCTGTCTGTTTTATCATCTCTCAGAGCCAAGAAGTAGTGCTTGGCGGAGATTGAGCATGTTGAAGTGTGGCACAGGTCCACATGGTTAGCTCAAGTCTATTGATGTTGTGCTGAGGAGGATGGCTCTCAAAAGAAGCTTGGTTTTATTTGTCAGCAAGACACCCTTCACAGAGGTGGCAGCTGCTGGGGTTGAAACTATAGCTGGAAGAGAGTTCTTTCCCCAATAATTGGCCCACCGTGTTGTATCAGATGTACTAAGAGAGATGGGAAGAACAAGCCTCTTTTATACATAAATACAACATATTCATTTTATCACGCTCGTACATTTCCTTTAAAATGAAGGTATATATGGTTTAAAAATGATTTAATTATTCTCAGGAGGAATTCGGGATTCCTTATTTTCCCCACATGTGTGCATCTCTCACCGTACCCGCACTTTCGGCCGGGTTTGACACCGAGGTTTGCCTCGGTGAAGAGCTTGCTCCCCCGCCTCATTATAGCGCTACTGGTCACCTTCTCTTGGTCTCCATTGCGGCTGCATCCGAAGGTCAGGGATAAGAGGCTCTGTGGTCCCTCCGATTGGCAGGCGGCACTGTCGAGGCAGGCTGACTCAGAGGTGGCAGACGCGTCCGCGAATGAAGAGTCGCATCTGGCAGAGTGGGCCAGGGCGCTGGCAGGGGTCCCAAGGTCCATGCGGCTGTGGTGGAAGCCACGAGAACCGCCTTTGAAGCATCCTGTGCCGTCGATGAATCCGCATCGGCGGCCGATCTTTCTCTGTCTGGGGCTTTTTTCTTCTACTTGTCGGAACTGGGGATGTGATTTGTTTTCAATGTGGAGGCGGTTGTGACTCGAGCTACGGTAGGACGTTGCGAGCTCTCGTTCTCGACGGCCGCAATGGCAAACATGTCTTTGCCGCTGAAGATGAAAAGAGAAAACTTTCAAAACAGAAAAGAGAAGACGACTCGATTCCATTTCTGGCACCCCCAGCGCCTGCTCTTCCGTCTCGCTCCGCTCGAGGCGGCAACGCTGGCAGCGGCAGGAGCAGCAGCCACAGCGCCGGTTAGAGACGGCAGCAGCGTTGGCAACAGCCGAAAGCAGCGGTTGCCAGACGCAAGGTCAGACGTTGTCAGCAGCTTCGGCCATTCAAACGCGGGAACCGATTCGCCAATCGAACTGCCCACAGTTGTCCTGTGCTCTGGCCACCAAGGAGGCAGGTCATGCTCGAGGCACTCCTGCGTGGGTCCTTGGAGGGGTGTCGTGGGAGGGAGGTCAACGAGGAACGAGGTCAGCAGCAGCTAGTCGGTCCGTCCGCGCCGATTGCAGTTGCACCGAGCTGAGCTCTGTGTTGCACTCAGATGCACTGCGTTGTGTTGCCCTGCGGTGAGTGGTAGCGCAGCTGACGCCTCAGTTGCCACTCAAAGGCGTGTGAACCCTTGATGACCCTCGACGCCCCGGTTGCGTATTACAGCCCTTGAGCTCGGCGGATGCGAGGACGCAGAAGGGCTAGTTTGAACGGCCGCTAGTGCCACCCAGGGGCCCCCGATGGCTGTGGCGCTGTGGCGAAGTCCGGCGGGGCTCGACGAAGGCCACCGCCGCGGCTATGGCCACGGCCTCGAGCCCAAGTTGGAGATAGAGACGGAGAAGGTGAGCGGCGGGCCCAGGTGACAAACCAGCTGGAGGGGGAGAGAGGCGTTCCTCAGCGCGTATGGCCATATGGAAATAATTGAGGCGGCAAGGATGAGCGGGAAGGGCAGTTGAGTGGGTGGCTGCTGTGGTGGATTCTCGTTGCGGTAAAATTCTGGACTTTAGGTTACCGCTCGAGCGGGGCTTCAGGAGCGCACGTATGGCGATGGCAGACCTCACTCAGCACGTTATCGCGCCTTCGGAGATTCCCCGAGCATTTGTGCACGGCCGCAATGGAACGCCCCATGCGCACTGTTGGGCGGCCTCGTTTTCATCCAAGAAAATAGTATCTTTGCAAAGTGTGCAATCGTTGGCTGTATAGTCTACGCTGTCGCGTTTTGCTTTTTCATTTCAAGGCAAAGGCGGCCGCTCCCGCCAGGACGACGCCCGCCGTTGCTGAGAGATTTGCTGAGAGATTCCTTTTCGGCAGACTGCTCAGTCCCTTATCTTTTCTGTTGCGTGACAAGGTTCATGAGCAACTGAATCATGGGACGTCGGAGGAGTGATGGCTGCCGTCAGGAAATAGCGTGAGGACATACATGATGACTGACGTGATGAGTACGCTCCCTGTTTTCTTAAGATGTGCTCGCGGGGCTTGCTGCTGTGGCTGTTGTGGGGAGCCATTTCAACCTCTGAAGGGTTGCAGACAGTTGCGAGCTGTCCATGAATGTGGCCCTGTCCTTTTTTGATGGCATGGCGAACAAGAGAGGGATGGACACAGGGATTGAGAGGAGTGGGCGAGGGGACGTGTGAGGAATCTGTGTTTGCAAATGCGGAGGGATGAGACCCAAGATGCACACGGGCACTTCTTCATGGTGAACTTCCGCCAGCCGCAAATGAAGTGATGTCTGAGGTTGTCCAACACTCCTGTCTCTCTATATGGGGACCAAACTTCGCCTTGGGGCCTTCATCCCTACCCCCTTCCCCACAAGCCGGGCTGAACCTTGTTCTGTTGTTCGCTGTTGTCTGCCATTTCTTTCAGTGGCCAACACTGTCATTGATGGTGGATGCTGTCGAGCCTGCGACTACAACACCAACAGCAGCAGGAGGACTGCTCACTGAAAACAAGCAGCACGAACCAGCGGAGCAGAAGCAGATGAAAGTCATGCAGACTGGGCCAGCGCAGCAGCCTGACATGTCACAGCACAGCATCGTTCTCCAGCAGCAGCAGCAGCAGCTGCAGCAGCCGCACCAGCAGTACCAGCAGTATGGAGGAGGCCAGCAATTTCAGCCGCACCAGCAGCAGCAGCAGTACGAGCAGCTGCAACATCCGCAACAGTACCAGTATCAAGCGGCAGGCCAGTTTCAGCAGCCAGTGGTGCAGCAGCAGCCAAGCCAACTGCCGCTCCCTCAGTTTGCCAACGCAGTGGAGCAGAACTACCCGTTGCAGCAGAACGTGATGCAACCTGCTCAGGGAAAGCAGCCCTTTGCTGCTTTCCCCCCACAGCAGCAGCAGCAGCAGCAGCAGCAGCAGCAGCAGCAGCAGCAGCCACAAATGGTGCAGCAAAGTTTGCAGCTGCAACAACCGCAGCTGCACCTGCAGCCGCCGCACCAGCAGCAGCAGCAGCAAGGCCAGATATCGCAACTGATGCACCAGCAGCAGCAGCAACAGAACCAGCCTTATCAGATCTGGCAACAACCGCAGCAGCAGCTCCAACCAGACGGTATGCAACAACATCCCCTAATGCAGCAGCCCCATCACTACGCGACAGCCCCAGCAGGGCCTGCATCAGTGCCTGCAGCAGCGCCTGCATCTGGCGCTGGTTATCAACCATCTCCTGCCGGCTTTGCCCCTGGTCCTGGGCAACAATTTCAGCCACAGCAGCAGATGCTGCTTCTGTCTCAATCCCAACAGCAGCAGCAGCAACACGACCAGCAGCCACAGCAGCAACCACAGGATCAGCAGCAACAGCAGCAGCATCAACAGCAGTGGCAGCACCAACAGGAGCAGCAGCAGCAGCAGGAAAAGCAGGATGGGCAACAACAACTGCAACTATTGCAGCAGCAGCAACACCTACAGCAGCAACCGCAACAGCAGGACCTGCAACATCAACAACTGCAACAGCAGCAGCTGCAACATCAACAACTGCAACAGCAGCAGCTGCAACATCAACAACTGCAACAGCAGCAGCTGCAACATCAACAACTGCAACAGCAGCAACAACATCTGCAGCAGCAGCAGCAGCACCAACCACAGCAACTGCAGCAGCAACATTTTGGTTCTCAACAGCGATCTGAGCAGCTACAGCAGCAGCAGCAGCAGCAGCAGCAGCAGCAGCAGCTAGCACAGCAGCAGCAGTTTCAGCAGCAGAATATTCAGCTGCCACAGCAATCGCAAGTTCAGTTGCCGCAGCAAAATCAATATCAGCTGCCCCAGCAACAGCAAGGTCAATTTCCTCCACAACAGCTGCCACTGCAACCACCACCACCACCTCAGCATGTGATAGTGCAGCCAACCCCACAGCAGCACCTCCAGCAACAGCAGCAGCAGCAGCAGCAGCACCATTTGCAGCAACCAGTGTACCAACTGCAGCACCAACCCCTGCTACCACAGCAGCAGCAGCAGCAGCAGCAGGTGTACCAGGTTGTGCCACAGCAGCAACAAACCCTACAGCAACCACAGCAGCAGCAGTACTTCACTGTGCAGCAGCCGCAGCAGCCATTTCAGTTGCAGCAGTTAACACCTAATCAGCACCCGCAGTTGCTTCAACAACAGCAGCAGCAGCCAGTGCAGCAGCAGATTCCCGGCCAGGTGCAAATGTTGCAGATGGTGATGCAGCAGCCCAGCGCAGTAGGCCAGCAACCCCAGAGCTACGCCATAGTGGCTGCTGGCTCCCCAAGTGGGCCCCACATGTACCAGCAGGCGGTGGCGGGCGGGGGAGGGATGTCGCCTGCGCAGCCGACGTACCTGATTGCCGTGCCGTCGCATTCGCCACAGGGGCCAGTCATTCTGCAGCCTGCCAGGAGTTCTGTGACCCCACCTCATGGGCCAAGTAAGCAATCCCCCCATCGCCCCTTCCGCCCTCCCTCCGATTCTTGTGCACCCCAAAGTGACTCTGCTTTCCCTTTTTGGTGAGAGCAGGGAGTTCCCACTGGAGCATTGGACGGTGTGTTTTGTAGAACAAGAACAACCCTTTTCTCTTGTCTCTGCTGATTTCTAGTGTCTGCTGCAGGCCAGTTGGCTGCAGAGGCATTGAAGCGCACGTCTTGTTCAAGACCTGGGTAGAAGAAGAAGAAGAAGAGGCCTGTGCAGCTTGTACAGTCCCTCCCTGCACAGTGTACAAAGTGTAGCAACGGCTGTCGCGGACCCACCACCGACCACCCAGATTGCTCACAGCTGACCCCCCCCC
>SZWC01002920.1:107251-119371 GCA_023375785.1 Penium margaritaceum
TGTGTTATCGGGCGCAGCCGTCAGTGGTCGTTGATGGGTACACTGACAGTGATTGGGCGCATGACACGGATGCACGCAGTCGCACTGGCTATGTCTTCCTTGTTGGTGGGACTGCGATCTCCTGGAAGAGTGGCAAGCAAGGTTGTGTTGCACGCAGCTCCAGTGAGGCAGAGTATGTTGCTCTTGGTGCTGGAACCTGTGAGAGTGTCTGGCTGTGTCGTTTGTTGCAGCAATTGCGTGTTCCCATTCGCTGCATCACCTTGCGTTGTGACAACCAAAGCACAAAGGCTATTGCTGAGCATGATGGCATGCACCACACTCGCACAAAGCATATCAATGTGGAGCATCATTTTGTGCGTGAGCGTGTGGCTGCAGGCGATGTTCAGATTGTGTGGGTCGACACCCGACAGCAACGTGCAGACTTCCTCACAAAGGCACTTAGCAGCAATGTCTTCAAGGCAGTAATTCACGCTGTTGGTCTGTTGTGTCCTCGTGATCCTCCTGGTTGATCTGTTGTGCCAGTGCCCGTGTACAGTCTTGTGTCGTGTCACTTCTCGTGACGTCAGTGTAGTGCTTGTTCTACCATTGTGCAAGTCGGCCGTGGGTCATGGGGGAGTGTTGGGTTGTGTCAGTACCACACGGTGACCTCTGGCCTCGTTGCACACTCACCTCACTGATGCAGGTGACTAACTGGAGAGAGACAACTCTTGCTGGCTGCTACGCTGTGGTGGCATGATCTCACGGTGACTGACCAGTGAGAGATGACTCCGCCGATTGACACGTCGTGACCAGAAGCTGAGAAGATGAGCCATGGAGAAGCTCAATCAGAGCTTGTCATACTTATTTGCATTTCTCACATGCATTGGTGCACAGTTGGTCATGAGCATAACCGGGTTTCTTCTCTAGGCAGGTTGTTGCTTGTACGGTGGCCTAGTTTATGCTAGGAAATTATTCTGTGGGCAGGTGGGGTCGAATCCCCAAATTTCGAGCTCGCTGCAGTGCTCGCTTGCTCGCTCGCTCGCCGCTCGCTCGTTCGCTCGCTCCCACCTGCACGTAACACCTCCGTGACTTGTGACTCACTCACTTTTCGCTCACTTCTAACTTCCACGTAAACCACCATTGGTGCTTGGTGTCTTCCTTGCACGGGTCCAGCTGCTACTTGCTTGTCTAGCACAGCAGCCTACAGCCGACAGCCCAAAACCCGGGCATCGTCCGATTTACCTGAAAATTGGACCATACCATAATATTGGCGTTGCGAATGCGGTCGTGCGGTTAGAAACAGGTAGAAAAAGAAAATAGTGAAGAGTTATAACTGCCCAAATCGAGGCAGTACCTTCGATGTGCCAAACAGTGCCACGCAACATGAAACATGGACCCAATGCAGAGCATGATGCTGCAGACGTAATAGCATAGTCAGATCCAGCTCTTGAGATGGGCGAGTGTGAAGGGTGGCGAGAAGTCATTCTTCCGTATCATTTGACTGGAAAGGCATCTATAACAAACTCTTTGCCCTCCCCACCAACTTACGCACACAAGATCTAATGCTCCGGATTCTCTTCCGTAGCATCCAAGTCAACGCTCGATACCAATTCCTCCCACCGCCAGCATCTCCAAACTGCCCTTGCTGCCCATCAAAAGAAACAATTGAACACTGCTTCCTAGACTGCCCCCACATACACCCTTTGACACGCCGCCTTTGTACCCTATATGGGTCTTTCTTTCCACACCAGCAACCTAGTGGCACGGACCTCCTGTTAGGCCCCCTCACACACGACTCTCACCCTCTTTGGGAACCCATCAGAGCACACCTATTTCATGAAATATGGCGCGAAAGATGGGCGTCCCCAAAGAGCAACCCAACCAAAAAACTCCAACAAACTTTCCCCAATACGTTACAGTCTGCCTTGCATTTGAGTGCTAGCATAATCAACTCCCGCAACAAAACCCGCGCAAAGAGAAAGCAGACAAATCTCCTCCTCTGGACCTCCCCCTTCTGCAATGCAGATGCGGAGCATGGACATCCCACCCTATCCATGTCACAACATTTCCGCCTTTGGTGGAAACACCCCACCCTATACAAGCTGTAATTTGGGGGGCCGGGTTCAATCCCTGGGCTTCTTTGGTGTCTAGGTGACCCTCCCTTCCCCACTGGTTAAGACCACGGGGAAAAAAAAAACAGTCAGATCCAGCTCTGCATGCACGCAGACAGCCTCTGCGGTGGCAGTGACCGCCGGCGGCTCGACCGCCAAGGAGGCCTGCCGATGGAGCTGAGCACGTTGACGCAGGGAGGAGGCTCCAGTGAACTGCGTGTAGGCCTCAGCGTGTGTCGGCTCCATTGGACGACACTCCAGCGGCATTAAGTCTCGCCGTCAATCATCTGCACGCCGATGTACACAAGCCGGGAGGACACAACAGAGCACAATGAGAGATGCAGAAAAACCAACACTCCCCCATGACTCACAAGCGTAGTGCACATGGGCGGGTAGCGTCAGATGCACCAGACAAACTCCCCCAGGGCACATGGAGACGTAGGCCAGGACAGTGTGCAACTCATGGACGCAGGCCGAATGAACTCACAGCCTTCTTGAATGAGTCGCGCTTCAGTGCCTTGGTCAAGGAGGCAGCCAACTGCCGTGCTGTCTCAACCCACACAATGATGATGCTGCCGTCATGCAACAACGAACGCACATAGTGATACTCAATATTGATGTGGTTTGTGCGTGTGTGATGCACGCCGTCATTGTCGGTGACGGCTATGGTGCTCTCATTGTCACAATGCAATGTGATGGACGCGACGGACTGACGCAACTCGGACAACAGACGACGCAACCACACGCTCTCACATGCGCCTGAACCACGGGCTATGTACTCGGCCTCAGCAGTGCTGCGTGCAATGCACCCCTGCTTGCCACTGCGCCAGGACACCGCCGTACCGCCAATAAAGAAGATCCAGCTTGTGCGACTTCTATCGTCCGGACTGCCGGCCCAGTCACTGTCGGTGTAGCCCACCGCGACAACAGACGGCTGTCGGCGGAACATGAGACCTCGCCATGGAGTCGAGACGACATAGCGCAGTACTCGGATCGCGGCCTCAAAGTGGAGGTGACACGGTTCTTGAGAGAACTGAGTCAGGAGGTTGACGGCGAACGCGATGTCTCGACGCGTTGTCGTCGCCAAGAACATCAGTGACCCGATGACGCGCAAATACACGGTCACGTCTACCGGCTCCCCTACCACGGCTGGATCAGAGCTCTTGAGCATCGCCTGACCGTCTGGCAACATGAGTGAGGATGCTCTTGGCACGAGGGGCAGGTCCTCAACGAAGCGCCCGGACAAGGTATGGACGTAGGCGGCGTGATGGACATGCAATATGCCCGCAGAGCGATCATGCTCAACCTCCATGCCCAGAAAGACTCGCGCTGGCCCGAGAACCTTCACCTGGTAGGCAGCGTGCAACAGGTCCTTGACGTTGGATGGCGACTGCATCCGGTAATGCGATGAGCAGGTCGTCGACATAGACCAAGACGGCGACGAGTGTCTGACCTCGTGGGCTGATAAATAACACGGGATCGGCAGAGTTGCGAAAGAGGCCGCCGCTAAGAAGCGTACGATTGATCTCCTGGTTCTAGCAGCACGGTGACTGCTTTAAGCCATAGAGGGCCTTCCGCAGCCTCCAGACCTTGCCAGAGCCGTCGTCGAAGCCTGGAGGCTGCATCATGTAGAGCTCCTCGTCCTCCAGTGAGCCATGGAGGAAGGCGTTGCTCACATCCATCTGATACAGTTCCCACCCATGCTGGGCAACCAGGCTTAACAACGCCCGGCTCGTGGAGAACTGACCGACCGGGGCGAAGATCTGGGCATAGTCGATCCCAGGGACCTGAGCAAACCCCGTGGCCGTGAGACGGGCCTTGTACTTGTCCAGAGACCCGTCTGGCTTCCACTTCCGCCGGAGAACCCACTTGGCGCCAATGGCCTTGCGGCCCGGGGGAAGGTCGATGAGCTCATAGACGTGATGTTGCCAAATGGCAGCTAGCTCGTCAGCACATGCAGCTTCCCAGTGAGCAGCCTCGGGAGACACCCGAGCTTCACGCAGGATGGCTGGGTCCTCTGGTCGCTCAGTGGGACAGACAGTGAGGGCATGCGCGTCCCGTGCCCCTGGTCGCATCCGCGTGAGTGCGGCGGCAAGGACATACCGGTGTTCTTGATGGAGTAGGGCGTAGCCCAGAGCTGACCATGGATGTAGGTCAGCGATGACTGATAGTGTGGCCAAGCCGAGTGCCTTGGTGCCGGGGTCCCCACTCACGATTGTGGGAGTGGATCCACGTCTCCGTGGGAGTGGATCTGCGTCACCCCCAGATCTGACATGAGATGAGGATCCTCGTGAGATGACAGGGGGTCGTGGGGTGAGAGGACGTGCGGAGGTGGCCTGAGTGCCAACTGTCGGCCTGGGTCTGAGGCTCCCGCCCGGACCACGTGTGTAGCGCACCGATACGGAGGGGGCAACCGGCCCTGAGGGGCCGACAGACATAGATGGGGCAGTCGGCCCTGAGGGGCTGGCAGACTCGGACGGGGAAGCCGGTTCTGAGGGGCTGGCGGAAACGGACTGGGCAGCCGACCCTGAGGGGCTCGCGGACATGGACGGGGCAGCCGGCCCTGAGGGGCTGCCGGACACGGACGGGGCAGCCGACCTGGAGGGGTTGGCGAGCACGGACTGGGAAGCCGGCCCTGCGGGGCTGGCGGACACGGACGGGAGAGCCGGCCCTGAGGGGCCGGCGGACACGGACGGGGTAGCCGGCCCTGAGGGGCTGGCAGGCACGGACGGGGAAGCCGACCCTGCGGGGCTGGCGGACACGGACGGGGTAGCCGGCCCTGAGGGGCTCGCGGACACGGACGGGGCAGCCGGCCCTGAGGGGGTGGCGGGCACGGGAGGGGCAGCTGGCGAAGGTGGGCCCGTGGGCGCAGACAATGGAACGCCCGGACGTGGTGGGACGGAGGACGGACCCACCACTCCCCCACGCGACGGGAGGAACATCGATGCGCGAAAGCGAACGAGGTCGTGGGGAAACAGGTCCTCAAAGAAGAGGGCATCATGGGACTCGACGATGCAGCATCGAGTGAGATCCCAAAAATGCCAGGCCTTTGACTGACGGGAGACGCCGAGGAAGGTGCACGGGCAACCGCGAGGCTCGAGCTTGCCACCCTGGTGCGGGAGAGGCAACCACATGATGGCTATGCAACCCCAGACACAAGTCGGACGCAGGTCTGCACGTTCTCCACACCAGTGCTGGTATGGGGTGGACGGACGAAGAATGGGTCCATGGGGAATCCGGTTCCAGACCCACATCATGTAGGTCATGGCCTCGAAGTAGAATCCGTGAGAGATGCCGGATTCGACGCGCATGGTGCGGACGACGTCTGCCATGGTGCAGCTCCATCGCTCAGAGACGCCGTTCTGGGCTGGCGTGTAAGGCGCCGACGTCTCATGATGGAGACCACGGGAGGCAAGGAAAAGAGTGGTCACCCCCAAAAACTCACCCCCGCGATCAGAGCGGAAGCGGCGGAGGGAGCGACCCCCTCGCGCTCCGCGCGGACAAGCCAGTCCCGAATGGTGGGAGCAACGTCGCTTTTCTACCGCAGGCAGAAGACCCAACGATAGCAAGAGTAATCGTCCGTAAAGGTCAGAACGTAACGAGCGTGCTCATCGACAGACTCTTTCGGGAGGGGACCCATGACATCAAAGTGAACGAGGTCGAGCGGGACGGACGCTCGAGATGCAGAGAGGGGATAGTGGAACGGTGCATCTTGTCTTGAGCGCAATCGATGCACTCAGTGGGACACGACAGAGGAAAGGAGGCTGAGTCAAGACCCGTGGCTGGCTGTGTGCGAAGCATGCTATCAACAGAGGCAGAGTGGACGTGACAGAGGCAGCGATGGAGGAGAGGCGCGTACTGCGGAGACAATGTGCTAGTGACGAATACGTGGCTAGTGTCAGTTGACAAAGAGGAGACAGAGGTGGGAGCAGGCGCGGTACATGCCACAAGTTGCCGTGGGCGGTGGCATGCAGAACGACAGGACCGGACGGACGCAACGACACAGTGCCCATCCCACGTGAATGCAGAACATCCATGCTCATGCGATCAAGGGAGGTGACAGACAGGAGGCTAAGCTCAAGGCCAGGGATGAAGAGAACATCAGTCAAGAAGACATCACCCGTTGGACCATGGAAACGAACGTCGCCAACACCACGAATGGGCAGTACCTGGCCAGATCCCGTCCGAACCCCGGTGACATCGGTGACGGGGCCAAGAACACTGAAGGCCTCGCGCAAGGACGTCATGTGATGCGTGGCCTCGGAGTCGATGATCCAGGTCTCTGACGGATCCTAGACCGGTGAGGCGAGGTCGCTGACAGTCACATGACAATGGGCGAGCGACGCTGACGAAGTGGAAGGAGGTGCAAACCGCGAGTGCCAGTCATCTAGCCAGGCGACATCGTCTCGAAGAGGAGTGAGAGAAGAGGGCACAACAGAGGACGGGACGGACGGAGATACTGGACATGATCGCAGCACCAAATCTGTCATGCAGGGAGGGGAGGGGCTAGCGACTACGCAACTTGCATTCCCTGGGGAGGAGGGCGAGAAAGGCCGAGGTAGAAGGGGATGAACTGCTCCAGCTGGCGCTCGCGGGCGGAGGGTCTGATGGAGTAGACCGACTGTGGTGTGATGGTGTCGGAGTCCGGGAAAGGAAAGGAAGGAGATGTGGAGGAAGCTGAGGTGAGGCCGTCAGGAGTGGCGCAGATGCGACAAAAGCAGCGACGGTCATGGTGCTGGTGGCAAGGCGACGCTCGTGTTGGTGACGCATGGTGGAGATGACACGAGCCTCGGCAGTCGGGAGCGGACACGTGTACCATCCGTGTCCTGACTGGCCACAGTTGTGGCAGACGAGGTTGGCGCTGTCAGATCTTCTGGTCTGTTGCTGAGTCCCTTTGCCCTTCTTGCCCTTCTTCTTCTTCTTACCAGATGAGGGGGCGCCGGAAGATGCTGCTGCTACTGTGGCAGTGACAGTCACTGAGACAACGGCAGGAGAGGCGACGACAGGGGAGGCGAGGGACTCCATGCGATGGATGTGCGAATCCTTACAAGCTTCCTCAACGCAGAGGAAAAGCTCGTCCGCCCAGGGCATAAGAGTACCCTGGGCAACCATCGCGATGAGAACGTCTTGAGAGTAGTGGACGAAGACGTCAGAGAAGGAGTCGGTCGTACCGCGCTTGATGGTCAGGAGCGCAAAGAGGGGGGGTGGCGCGGCGTCTTCGAGGCGGCGGAGTAGGTCCTCTGTGCGCTGCCAGTAGGAGGTGACCGTCTCGGTCTTCCCCATGCAAAGGGAGTTGAACTCCCGGAGCAGGCGGCTGGTCTCAGCATCACTGGACAGGCGATGAGGGCACGTGAGTACGTGCTAGGCTGCTGCTGGGCCAGGGAGGACTCCGATGGTGAGGTCGTCGAGGAAGGGCTCAAGGGCGAGGCGTGTGGCTGGAGGGGCGACAGGGACGAGAGCACGCACGACGCGGCCGGCATCGTAAACCCATAGACCCTTGCCTTGTGCCCAGATCCGGAAGTTGAGTTCCCAGCTCTAGAACTGGTCGCCAGCCTGAAGCGATGACGGTGGGGTTTCGAAGTCCTTTGGCCTGCGTTCGGCACCCAAAGTGGGGCCTAGGACTGACGTCACCATCTGTTGTTGGTGTAGGGTGTGTTGCTGTGCCAGGTATTGCATGGCGAAGGAAATGGCAGGGCTCGCGTATCCTAGCAGAGTAAACAACGCTTATTGACGTTGGTGCGATGGCTGTGGTGGCGGCTGCTGCTGCAGCGGTGGCGGCTGCTGGCGCTACTGCTGCAGCTGCTGATGCTACTGTGGCGGTGGTGGCTACTGATGCTGCTGCTGCGACTGCTGCGGCGGCGGGGTTGGTGGCAGCTGTAGTGCCGCTAGCTGCTGTATCAGCGTTGCGAGCTACTGGCGCAGAGCCGCGAGCGGATCTGTCAGGTCAGAGTGACTGACGACAGAGTCCGTAGGGTGCTACTACTGCTGCTGCTGCTGTTGCTCCTACTGCTGCTGCTCCTACTATTGCTGCTGCTGTTGCTGGTGCTGTTGCTACTGCTGCTGTTGTAGCTGTTGTAGGTGCTGCAGGCAAGGGGGACGAGGGGTCCCCCCACTTGAGGAGGACCCCTCCCCACTGGGGCTAGTGGCCATGTAGTTTGGCCCCCTTTTTTAACCCTCCTTTGTGTTTTTGTTTCCTTTTTTTGTGCTCCTGATGTCAGCAGTGACATCAGTAGTGTTGTCAGCCTGAGATGGTTGACTTCAGCAAGTGCTGCTGAGTATCTGTAGGGTTGCTGGTTGTTTTTTGGTTTTTGTTGTTGATGATGTCAGCAGTGATGTCAGCAATGACGTCAGCTAAAAGGTTGCTGACACCAGTAGTGGCTGTTGCTGAAGCCACTGTTGTGTCCGCCACAGGGGGCCAGCTAGAGTTGCTGCAGCTGCAGCAGCAGCTGCTGCTGCTGCTGCCAGTTTGGTGCTACATCTGCTACTGCTGCTGCTATTGCTGACGTTGCTGCTGCTGCTGGGCTGCTGCGTGCTGCTGCGGCTGCCGTGGCTGCTGCAGCGGCCGTGATGGCAGCAGCAGCTGCAATGGGGTGGGGGATTTTGTTCTCGCAGTTTTTTTTAATTTTAAGTTTTATTTTTTTCTGGTTGCACAGCGAGCTCGCTGCTCGCTGCCCGCTGCTTGATGCGGGCCGCGAGCAGCAAGCCCGCTGCTCGCTACGGGCAGCGGGCTGCGAGCAATTGCAGCTGCAGCCGTTGTTGTTGCGGGCTGCTGCTGCAGCGGGCTGCGGCTGGCTGCTGCTGTAGCTGCTACTGGTGGCTGCTGCTCGCTGCTGCTGCTGCTGCCGGCTGCTGCTGCTGCTCGCTGCTGGCTGTTGCGCGCTGCTGCCGCTGCTCCCGCCGGCTGCTGCTGCTGCTTGCTGTTGCGGGCTACTGCTGCTACTGCTAGCTGTCGCGAGTTGATGCTGCTGCCAGCTGCTACTGCTGAGTACTGCTGCTGTTGGCTGCTATTGCCACTGCTCGCCGCTGCTCCAAGTTGCTGTCGCTGTTGTTGCTTGCAGCACGATCACACCTGGTCAACGTGCGATATCGTTGCGATGCCTGACGTCGTTGGCCGCTCACCTCCTCCCGTCACGCGTGGGATCAGTGCTGCCGAAAAGATTCGGCAGCATTTCCCCTGGCCTGGTGGCTGTGGGGAAAATTTTGACGCCGCCACCAGGCTGTTCAATGCTGCCAGAAAAATGCGGCAGCATTTCCCCTGCAGTGGCTTGTATGGAGGTCTGCCGGCATTGTCTGACACCTGTATGCCAGTCTTCTACTGCTGCTGCTATGCTCTGGCTCTGATACCAAGGTGGAAATGCTAAGCAGCAGGTTGGGGCAGCAGCATTGTTGATGCAGCGTGCTGG
Organism: Penium margaritaceum; assembly: GCA_023375785.1. Taxonomy (NCBI): domain Eukaryota; kingdom Viridiplantae; phylum Streptophyta; class Zygnematophyceae; order Desmidiales; family Peniaceae; genus Penium; species Penium margaritaceum. The sequence continues at coordinate 116,745 of SZWC01002920.1, forward strand.
CTTCCACACTCGTTGCTTAGTCTGCTGCCCCCTTAGTCCACTGCTCTAGAGGCTAAGTCTGGATGCTCTGGGTTTGTTACTCAAAAGTGCGCACGCCAGTGTTAGCACCAGAAAGCAGCTAAAAACTGGAAGTAACTGGTTAGGAGTGAAGAATAGAAGACAATGGGAGACCCCTCCAAGTTCTAGCTCCCCCCCCCAGCTCTGTAGAGCTTGTTACTCAGCTAACAAGCCAATCAGAAAATAGTCCTAGACCTATTTTCTGGCAGGCAGGGTTTTCTCGGTGAGCCGTGCCTGACGGCCGACAACCCAAAACCCGGGCGTCGTCCGTTTTGCCTGAAAACTGGACCATACCATAATACCGACGCTGCGAACACAGTCGAGCGGTCAAAAACAGCTAGAAAAATAGTAGCGAAGAGTTACGACTGCCCGAACCCAGGCAGTACCTACGCTGGTTCATTGTGCCAAACAGTGCCACGCAGCATGAAACATGGACCCTAGGCAGAGCATGATGCTGGAGACGCAATAGCACAGTCAGATCCAACACTGTATGCACGCAGATAGCCTCTGCACTGGTAGTGACTGCGCAGGCGCAAAGGCGCAGGCGCAAAGGCGCAGGCGCAAAGGCGCAGGCGCAAAGGCCTAGGTTCAAAGGCGCAGGCGCAAAGGCGCTGGCGCTAAGGTACATGCACAAAGGCGCAGGTGCAAAGGCGCAGGCGCAAAGGTGCAGGCGCAAAGGCACAGGCGTAAAGGCGGAGGCGCAAAGGCACAGGGGCACAGGCGCAGGGGCAAAGGCGTAGGCGCAAAGGCGCAGGTGCAAAGGCGCAGGCGCAAAGGTGCAGGCGCAAAGGCACAGGCGTAAAGGCGGAGGCGCAAAGGCACAGGGGCACAGGCGCAGGGGCAAAGGCGTAGGCGCAAAGGCGCAGGCGCAAAGGCGCAGGCGCAAAGGCGCAGGTGTAAAGGCGCAGGCGCAAAGATGGAGGCGCTAAGGTGCATGCACAAAGGTGCAGGCCCAAAGGTGCAAGCGCAAAGATGCAGGTGCACAGGCGCAGACGCACAGGTGCACGCGCACAGGCGCATGCGTACAGGCGCAGGCGAAAAGGCGAAGGCACGAAGGCGCAATTGCAAAGGCGCAGCCGCAAAGGCGCAGGTGCAAAGGTGTAGGCGCAAAAATGCAGGGACAAACACGCAAGGGAAAAGGCGCAGGTGCAAATGTGCAAGCGCATCGGCACATGTGCAAAGGCGCAGGCACACAGGTGCAGGTGCACAGGCGGAGGCACACAGGCACAGGCGCAGAGGCACAGGTACAAAGGCGTAGGGGCAAATGCACAGGCGCAAAGGTGCAGGGGCAAAGGCGCAGGGGGAAAGGCGCACGTGCCAAGGCGAAGGCGCGGATTCAAGCGTGGGCGCAGGTGCAAAAAGGCAGGTGCAAAGGTGTAGACACAAAGGCGCAAGCGCAAAGGCGCAGGCGCAAAGGCACAGGCGCAAAGGCGCAGGCGCAAAGGCACAGGCGCGAAGGCACAAGCCAAAGGCACACGTGCAAAGGCGCAGGTGCAACGGCGCAGGCGCAAAGGCGCAGGTACAAAGGCGCAGGCGCAAAGGCGTAGGCGCAAAGGCGCAGGCACAACGGGGCATACGCAAAGGGGCAAGCGCAATGGCGCAGGCGCACAAGCGCAGGCGCACTGGCACAAGCACAAAGGCGCAGGCGCAAAAGCGCATGTGCAAAGATGCAGGTGCAAAGGCGCACGCACAAAGGTGCATGTGCAAAGGCGCAGGCACAAAGGCACAGATGCAACACGGTAGGCGCTAAGGCACAGGCACCAAGGTACAGGTGCAACGGCACAGGTGCAAAGGCACAGGCGCAAAGGTACAGGTGCAAAGGCACAGGTCCAAATGTGCAGGTACAAAGGCGCAGGCGCAAAGGCATAAGCGCAAAGGCTCAAGTGCAAAGCCGCATGTGCAAAGGCGCAGGCGCAAAGGCGCAGGCGTGCAGGTGCAGGTGCAGGCGTGTAGGCGCAAAGGTGAAGGCGCAGGTGCGCAGGCGCAAAGGCGCAGGTGCAAACGCGCAGGCGCAAAGGCGCATGCGCCAAGGTGCAGGCGCAAAGGTGCAGGCGCAAAGGCGCAGGCGCAAAGGCGCAGAAACAAAGTTGCAGGCGGAAAGGCACAGGCACAAAGGCACAGGCTCACAGGCGTAGGCGCAGAGATGCAGGCGCACAAGCGCAGGCGCACAGGCACATGCACAAAGGTGCAGGCGCAATGGCGCAAGCGCAAAGGCGTAAGGGCAAAGGCGTAAGGGCAAAGGCGCAGGCGCCAAGGAGAAGGCGCGGCTGCAGTCGCAGGCGCAGGCGCAGGCGCTGGTGCGGGCGCGGGCACAAAGGCGCAGGTGAAAGGCGCAGACACAAAGGTGCAAATTTAAAGGTGCAGGCGCAAAGGCACAGCGCAAAGGCGCAGGCGCAAAGGCGAAGCAGCAAAGGCGCAGGCGCAAAGGCACATGTGCAAAGGCATAGGCGCAAAGGCACTGGCGCAAAGGTGCAGGCGAAAAAGCACAGGCACAAAGGCACAGGGGCCAAGGCACTGGGGCAAAGGCGTAGGCGCAAAGATATAGGCGCAAAGGCGCACATGCACAGGCC
>SZWC01002920.1:120671-195120 GCA_023375785.1 Penium margaritaceum
CAGGCGCAAAGGCACAGGCGCAAAGGTGCAGGTGTAAAGGTACAAGTGCAAATGCGCAAGTACAAAGGGGCAGGCGCAAAGGCACAGGCGCAAAGGTGCAAGTGCAGAGGCGCATGTGCAAAGGTGCAAGCGCAAAGTTGGAGGCGCGCAGGTGCAAAGTTGAAGGCGCAGGCACACAGGCACAAAGCTGCAGGCGCAAAGGCGCAGTCGCATAGGCGCATGCGCCAAGGTGCAGGCGCAAAGGTGCAGGCGCAAAGGCGCAGGCGCAAAGGCGCAGAAACAAAGTTGCAGGCGGAAAGGCACAGGCACNGCGCAAAGGTACAGGTGCAAAGGCACAGGTCCAAATGTGCAGGTACAAAGGCGCAGGCGCAAAGGCATAAGCGCAAAGGCTCAAGTGCAAAGCCGCATGTGCAAAGGCGCAGGCGCAAAGGCGCAGGCGTGCAGGTGCAGGTGCAGGCGTGTAGGCGCAAAGGTGAAGGCGCAGGTGCGCAGGCGCAAAGGCGCAGGTGCAAACGCGCAGGCGCAAAGGCGCATGCGCCAAGGTGCAGGCGCAAAGGTGCAGGCGCAAAGGCGCAGGCGCAAAGGCGCAGAAACAAAGTTGCAGGCGGAAAGGCACAGGCACAAAGGCACAGGCTCACAGGCGTAGGCGCAGAGATGCAGGCGCACAAGCGCAGGCGCACAGGCACATGCACAAAGGTGCAGGCGCAATGGCGCAAGCGCAAAGGCGTAAGGGCAAAGGCGTAAGGGCAAAGGCGCAGGCGCCAAGGAGAAGGCGCGGCTGCAGTCGCAGGCGCAGGCGCAGGCGCTGGTGCGGGCGCGGGCACAAAGGCGCAGGTGAAAGGCGCAGACACAAAGGTGCAAATTTAANCAGGCGCAAAGGCACAGGCGCAAAGGTGCAAGTGCAGAGGCGCATGTGCAAAGGTGCAAGCGCAAAGTTGGAGGCGCGCAGGTGCAAAGTTGAAGGCGCAGGCACACAGGCACAAAGCTGCAGGCGCAAAGGCGCAGTCGCATAGGCGCATGCGCCAAGGTGCAGGCGCAAAGGTGCAGGCGCAAAGGCGCAGGCGCAAAGGCGCAGACACAAAGTTGCAGGCGGAAAGGCACAGGCGCAAAGGCACAGGCTCACAGGCGTAGGCGCAGAGACGCAGGCGCACAAGCGCAGGCGCACAGGCACATGCACAAAGGTGCAGGCGCAATGGCGCAAGCGCAAAGGCGTAAGGGCAAAGGCGTAAGGGCAAAGGCGCAGGCGCCAAGGAGAAGGCGCGGCTGCAGTCGCAGGCGCAGGCGCAGGCGCTGGTGCGGGCGCGGGCACAAAGGCGCAGGTGAAAGGCGCAGACACAAAGGTGCAAATTTAAAGGTGCAGGCGCAAAGGCACAGCGCAAAGGCGCAGGCGCAAAGGCGAAGCAGCAAAGGCGCAGGCGCAAAGGCACATGTGCAAAGGCATAGGCGCAAAGGCACTGGCGCAAAGGTGCAGGCGAAAAAGCACAGGCACAAAGGCACAGGGGCCAAGGCACTGGGGCAAAGGCGTAGGCGCAAAGATATAGGCGCAAAGGCGCAGGCGCAAAGGCACAGCGCATAGGCGCAGGCGCAGAGCCGTAGGCGAAAATGGGCAAGGGCAAATGTGCAGGCGCCAAGGAGCAGGCGCGGGCGCAGGTGCGGGTGCAGGTGCGGGCGCAGGCTTAAAGGCGCAGGAGAAAGGCGCAGATACAAATGCGCAAGCTTAAAGGGCGCACACGCAAAGGCGTAGGTGAAAAGGCATAAGCGCAAAGGCGCAGGTGCAAAGGCACAGGCGCAAAGGCACAGGTGCAAACGCGCAGGCGCAAAGGCGAAGCCGCAAAGGCGCAGGCGCGAAGGCGCAGGCGCAAAGGTGCAGGAGCAAAGGCATTGGTGCAAAGGCACAAGTGCAAAGGCGCAGGCGTAAAGGCACAAGCGCAAAGGCGCATGCGTAAAAACGGAGGCGCAAAGGCTTAGGCACAAAGGTGCAGGGGCAAAGGTGCTGGGGCAAAGGCGAACAAGCCAAAGCACAGGTACAGGTGCAAGCACGGGGGCAGGCACAAAGGCGCAGGCGCAAAGGCGCAGGTGCAAAGGCGCAAGCGCAAAGGCGCAGGCGCAAAGGCGCAGGTGCAAACGCGCAGGCGCAAAGGCGCACGCGCAAAGGCGCAGGGGCAAAGGCGCAGGTGCAAAGGCTCAAGGGCAAAGGCGCAGGTGCCAAGGCGCAGGCGCGGGTGCAGGCGCGGGCGCATGCGCATAGGCGCAGGCAAAAGGCACAGATACAAAGGCACAAGCTTAAAGGCGCAAGCGCCAAGGCGCATGCGCAAACGCGCAGGCGCAGAGGCGCACGCGCAAAGGCGCACGCGCAAAGGCGCAGGGGCAAAGGCGCAGGTGCAAAGGCTCAAGGGCAAAGGCGCAGGTGCCAAGGCGCAGGCGCGGGTGCAGGCGCGGGCGCATGCGCATAGGCGCAGGCAAAAGGCACAGATACAAAGGCACAAGCTTAAAGGCGCAAGCGCCAAGGCGCATGCGCAAACGCGCAGGCGCAGAGGCGCACGCGCAAAGGCGCACGCGCAAAGGCGCAGGGGCAAAGGCGCAGGTGCAAAGGCTCAAGGGCAAAGGCGCAGGTGCCAAGGCGCAGGCGCGGGTGCAGGCGCGGGCGCATGCGCATAGGCGCAGGCAAAAGGCACAGATACAAAGGCACAAGCTTAAAGGCGCAAGCGCCAAGGCGCATGCGCAAACGCGCAGGCGCAGAGGCGCACGCGCAAAGGCGCACGCGCAAAGGCGCAGGGGCAAAGGCGCAGGTGCAAAGGCTCAAGGGCAAAGGCGCAGGTGCCAAGGCGCAGGCGCGGGTGCAGGCGCGGGCGCATGCGCATAGGCGCAGGCAAAAGGCACAGATACAAAGGCACAAGCTTAAAGGCGCAAGCGCCAAGGCGCAGGCGCAAAGGCGCAGGCACAAAGGCGCAAGCGCAAAGGCGTAGGTGCAAAGGCATAGGCGCAAAGGCACTGGCGCAAAGGTGCAGGCGAAAAAGCACAGGCACAAAGGCACAGGGGCCAAGGCACTGGGGCAAAGGCGTAGGCGCAAAGATATAGGCGCAAAGGCGCACATGCACAGGCCCAGGCGCACAGGCGTAGGCGCACAGGCGCATGGGCATAGGTGTAGATGCAAATGCTCAGCCGCAAAGGCGCAGGCGCAGAGCCGTAGGGGAAAATGGGCAAGGGCAAATGTGCAGGCGCCAAGGAGCAGGCGCGGGCGCAGGTGCGGGTGCAGGTGCGGGCGCAGGCTTAAAGGCGCAGGAGAAAGGCGCAGATACAAATGCGCAAGCTTAAAGGGCGCACACGCAAAGGCGTAGGTGAAAAGGCATAAGCGCAAAGGCGCAGGTGCAAAGGCACAGGCGCAAAGGCGAAGCCGCAAAGGCGCAGGCGCGAAGGCGCAGGCGCAAAGGTGCAGGAGCAAAGGCATTGGTGCAAAGGCACAAGTGCAAAGGCGCAGGCGTAAAGGCACAAGCGCAAAGGCGCATGCGTAAAAACGGAGGCGCAAAGGCTTAGGCACAAAGGTGCAGGGGCAAAGGTGCTGGGGCAAAGGCGAACAAGCCAAAGCACAGGTACAGGTGCAAGCACGGGGGCAGGCACAAAGGCGCAGGTGGAAAGGCACAAGCCAAAGGCGCAGGCGCAAAGGCGCAGGTAGAAAGGCACAGGCACAAAGGCGCAGGTGCAAAGGCCCAGGCTCAAAGGTGCAGGCGCTAAGGGGCAGGCGCAAAGGCGGAGGCCTAATGGCGCAGGCACAATGGCGCAAGCGCAAAGGCATAGGAGCAAAGGCGCAGGCGCAAAGGTGCAGACGCAAAGGTGCAAGCGCAAAGGCACAGGCACAAAGGCGCAGGTGCAAAGGTGTAGGCGCAAAGGCACAGGCGCAAAGGCGCAGGCGCGAAGGTGCAGGTGCAAAGGCACAGGCGCAAAGGCACAGGCGCAAAGGTGCAGGTGTAAAGGTACAAGTGCAAATGCGCAAGTACAAAGGGGCAGGCGCAAAGGCACAGGCGCAAAGGTGCAAGTGCAGAGGCGCATGTGCAAAGGTGCAAGCGCAAAGTTGGAGGCGCGCAGGTGCAAAGTTGAAGGCGCAGGCACACAGGCACAAAGCTGCAGGCGCAAAGGCGCAGTCGCATAGGCGCATGCGCCAAGGTGCAGGCGCAAAGGTGCAGGCGCAAAGGCGCAGGCGCAAAGGCGCAGGCGCAAAGGCGCAGGCGCAAAGGCACAGGCGCAAAGGTGCAAGCGCAGAGGCGCATGTGCAAAGGTGCAAGCGCAAAGTTGGAGGCGCGCAGGTGCAAAGTTGAAGGCGCAGGCACACAGGCACAAAGCTGCAGGCGCAAAGGCGCAGTCGCATAGGCGCATGCGCCAAGGTGCAGGCACAAAGGCACAGGTGCATTGGCGCAGGCGCAAAGGCACAGGCGCAAAGGCGCAGGCACAAAGGCGCAGGCGCAAAGGCGCAGGCGCAAAGGCACAGACGCAAAGGCGTAGGCACACAGGCGCAGGTACAAAGGCGCATGCGCAAAGGCACATGGGCAAAGGCGATGGGGCAAAGGAGCAAACGCAAAGGCACAGGCACAAAGGTGCATGTGTACATGCGCAAGCGCCCTGGTGCAGGCACACAGACACAGGCGCATAGGTGTAGGGGCAAAGGCGCAGGTGCAAAGGCTCAAGGGCAAAGGCGCAGGTGCCAAGGCGCAGGCGCGGGTGCAGGCGCGGGCGCATGCGCATAGGCGCAGGCAAAAGGCACAGATACAAAGGCACAAGCTTAAAGGCGCAAGCGCCAAGGCGCATGCGCAAACGCGCAGGCGCAAAGGCGCACGCGCAAAGGCGCACGCGCAAAGGCGCAGGCGCAAAGGCAGAGGTGCAAAGGCGCAGGCGCAAAGGTGCAGGCGCAAAGGCGTAGGCACAACGGCGTAGGCGCAAAGGCACAGGCGCAAAGGCGCAGGCGCAAAGGCAGAGGTGCAAAGGCGCAGGCGCAAAGGTGCAGGCGCAAAGGCGTAGGCACAACGGCGTAGGCGCAAAGGCACATGGGGTAAAGGCGCAGGGGCAAAGGTGCAGGCGCAAAGGCGAAGATGCGCAGGCACAAGCTTACAGGCGCAGGCACATAGGGGCAGGCGCACAGGCGCAGGTGCACAGGCGCGAGAGCAGAGGCACAAGCGCAAAGGCACAGGGGCAAAGGCGCAAGGGAAAAGGCACAAGCAGCGAGGCGCAGGCATGGACACAGGCACGGGTGCAGGCGCAAAGGCGCAGGCAAAAGGCACAGACACAAAGGCGCAAGCTGATAGGCAAAGGCGAAAGTCGCAAACACACATGCGCAACCTTCAAGGTGCAGGCGCAAAGGCGCAGGCGCAAAGGTGAAGGCGCAAAGGTGCAGGCGCAAAGGCGCAGGTGCAAAGGCGCAGGTGCAAAGGCGCAGGTGCAAAGGTGCAGGTGTTAAGGTGTAGGTGCAAAGGCATAGGCGCAAAGGTACAAGCGCAAAGGCATAGGTGGAACGGTGTAGGCGCAAAGGCGCAGGTGCAAATGCGTAGGCACAAAGCTGTAGGTGGAAAGGCACAGGCACAAAGGCGCAGGTGCAAAGGCGCAGGCGCAAAGGCACAGGCACAAAGGCACACACGCAAAGGAGAAGGCGTGTCGGCACAGGCACAGGCGCGCAGGCGCAGGCGCGCAGGCGCAAAGGTGAAGGCGCACGCGCACACGTGCAGAGGCACAGGCGCAAAGGCGCATACGCCAAGGCGTAGGAGCAAAGGCGCAGGTGCAAAGGCGCAAGCGCACAGGCTCAAGCGCATAGGCGCGGGTGCATAGGCGCAGGCACACATAAGCATGCGCAAAGGCACAAGCGCAAAGGCACAGGCACGAAGGCGCAGGCGCAAAGGCGCAGGCGCAAAGGCGCAGGCGCAAAGGCGCAGGGGCAAAGGCGCACAGGAAAAGGTGAAGGAGCAATGCGCAGGCGCAAAGGCACAGACACAGACGTACAGGTGCACAGGTGCAGGCGCACAGGCATAGGTGTAAAGGCGAAGGCGCAAAGGCGCAGGTGCAAAGGTGCAGGGACAAAGGGGCAGGGGCAAAGGTGGAGGCGCCAAGGCACAGGCACGGGTGTAGGCGCGGGCATAGGCGCAAAGGCGCGGGCACAAAGGCGTAGGCGCAAAGGCACAGGCGCACAGCTGGAGGCGCGAAGGTGCAGGCACAATGGCGCAGGCCCAATGGCGCTAGCGCAAAGGCGCAGGCGCAAAGGCGCATGCGCAAAGATGCAGGTGCAAAGGTGCACACGCAAAGTCGGAGGCACGAAGGCGCAGGTACGAAGGTGCAGGCGCAAAGGCGCAGGTACACAGGCGCATGCGCAAAGATGCAGGTGCAAAGGTGCACACGCAAAGTCGGAGGCACGAAGGCGCAGGTACGAAGGTGCAGGCGCAAAGGCGCAGGTACACAGGCGCATGCGCACAGGCCCAGGCGCATAGGCGCAGGCGCACAAGCGCAGGCGCAAAGGTGCAGGCGCAAAGGCGAAGGCACAAAGGCGGAGGTCCAAAGTCTCAGGCAGAAAGGCGCACGCGCAAAGGCACAAGCGCAAAGGCACAGGCGCAAAGGTATAGGTGCAAAAACGCAGTCGCAAAGGCCCAGGCGCAAAGGCACAGGCCAAAAGGCGCAGGCGCAAAGGCGCAGGCGCAAAGGTCCAGGTGCAAAGGTGTAGGCGCAAAGGCGCAGGTGCAAAGGCACAGGTACAAAGGAACAGGAGGAAAGGTGCAGGCGCAAAGGCGCAGGCGCAAAGGCACAGGCCAAAAGGCGCAGGCGCAAAGGCGCAGGCGCAAAGGTCCAGGTGCAAAGGTGTAGGCGCAAAGGCGCAGGTGCAAAGGCACAGGTACAAAGGAACAGGAGGAAAGGTGCAGGCGCAAAAGCGCAGGTACAAATGCGCAGGCACAAAGGTGCAGGTGCAAAGGCACAGGCACAAAGGCGTAGGTGCTAAGGCACAGGTGCAAAGGTGCAGGCGCAAAGGCGCAGGCGCAAAGGCACAGGCACAAAGGAACAGGAGGAAAGGTGCAGGCGCAAAAGCGCAGGTACAAATGCGCAGGCACAAAGGTGCAGGTGCAAAGGCACAGGCACAAAGGCGTAGGTGCTAAGGCACAGGTGCAAAGGTGCAGGCGCAAAGGCGCAGGCGCAAAGGCACAGGCGCAAAGGTGCAAACGTGCATGAGCAGGCACATGTGCGCAGGTATAAAGGTGCAAGTGCAAAGGTGCAAGTGCAAAGGCGTAGGTGCAAAGGCGTAGGCGCAAAGGCGCAGGCGCAAAGGCACAGGCGCAAAGGCGCACGCGCAAAGGTCACGCGCAAAGGCGCAAGCACTAAGGCGCATGGGCAAAGGCGCATGCGCAAAGGCGCAGGTGCTAAGGCGCAGGTGCAAAGGCGTAGGCACAAAGGTGCAGGTGCAAAGGCGCAGGTGCATAGGTGCAGGCGCACAGGTGCAGACGCACAGGTGCAGGTGCACAGGCGCGGGAAAAAAGGCAGAGGCAGGAAGGCGTAGGTGCAAAAGCGCAGGTGCTAGGGCGCAGTCGCAAAGGCGTAGAAGAAAAGGCGCAGGCGCAAATGCGCAGGTGCAAAGGCACAGGCGCAAAGGCGTAGGCGCATAGGTGCAAGCGCATAGGCGCAGGCGCAGAGGCACAGGGACAAAGGCACAGGTGCAAAGGCGCAGGCGCAAAGGTGCAGGCGCAAAGGCGCAGTCGCAAAGGCCCAGGCACAAAGGCGTAGGCCTAAAGGCACAGGACCAAAGGCGCAGGCGTAAAGGCGCAGGCGCAAAGGCACAGGTGCAAAGGAGTAGGTGCAAAGGTACAGGTGCAAAGGCGGAGGCGCAAAGGCGCAGGCGCAAAGGCGCACGCACAAAGGTACAGACACAAAGGCGCAGGCGCAACGGCGCACGCGTGAAGGCGCACGCACAAAGGTGCAAGCACTAAGGCGCAGGTGCAAAGGCGCAGGTGCAAAGGCGCAGGTGCAAAGGCTCAGGCGCACAGGCGTAGACGCACAGGTGCAGGCGCACAGTCGCGGGCAAAAAGGCGCATGCATGAAGGCGCAGGTGCAAAAGCGCAGGCGCAAAGGCGTAGGCGCAAAGGCGTGGGCGCAAAAGCGCAGGGGTAAAGGCGCAAAAGAAAAGGCCTAGGCGCAAATGCGCAGGCGCAAAGGCACAGGCGCAAAGGCGCAGGTGCACAGGCGCTGGTGCACTGGTACAGGCGCATAGTCCCAGGCGCCGAGGCACAGGCGCAAAGGCGCAAGCGCAAAGGAGAAGGCGCAAAAGCGCAGGCACAAAGGCGCAGGCGCAAAGGTGCAAAGGAAAAGGCGCAGGGGCAAAGGGGCACGCGCCAAGGCGCAGGCACGCGTGCAAGCGCGGGCACAGGCGCGGGCGAAGGCGCAAAGGCGCAGGCGAAAGGCACAGACACAAAAGTGCAAGCTTAGAGGTGCAGGCACAAAGGCGCAGGTGCAAATGCGCACACGCAAAGGCGCAGGCGTAAAGGCGCAAGCGCAAAGGCGCAGGCGCAAATGTACACGCACAAAGGCACAGGAGCAAAGGTGCAGGCGCAAAGGCGCAGGCGTAAAGGCGCAGGCGCAAAGGCATAGGGGCAAAGGCGCAGGGGAAAAGGCTCAGGGGAAAAGGCACAGGAAAAAAGGCAAAGGCGCAAAGTCGCAGATGCATAGGCGCAGGCTTACAGGCGCAGGCGCATAGGTGCAGGTGCACAGGCGCAGGTGTACAGGCGCAGGCGTAGAGGTGCAGGTGCAAAGGCGCAGGAGATAAGGCGCAAGGGCGAAGGCACAGGTGAAAGGCGCAGACACAAAGGCGCAAGCTGAAAGGCACAGGCGAAAGGCGCAAACACAAATGCGCAAGCTTGAGGGCGTAGGCGCAAAGGCACAGGCACAAAGGCGCAGGCGCAAAGGTGTAGGCGCAAAGGGGAAATCTCAAAGGCGTAGGCGCAAAGGCACAGGCGCAAAGGCGTAGGCGCAAAGGCACAGGCGCAAAGGTGCAGGCGCAAAAGCACAGGTGCAAAGGTGCAGGCGCAAAGGCGCAAGCGCAAAGGCACAGGCTCAAAGACATAGGCGGAAAGGTGCAGGCGCAAAGGCGCAGGTGCAAATGCGCAGGCACAAAGGCGGAGGCGCAAAGGCACAGGCGCAAAGGCGCAGGTGCAAAGGTGCAGGTGCAAAGGCGCAGGCGCAAAGCACAAAGGTGCAGGCACAAAGGTACAGGCGCAAAGGCGCAGACGTAAAGGCACGGGGGAAAAGGCGTAGGGGCAAAGGCGCAGGCAAAAAGGCATAGGCGCAAAGGTGCAGATGCATAGGCGCAGGCTTACAGGCGCACAGGCTTAGGTGCACAGACGAAGGTGCACAGGCGCAGGCGCAGAGGTGGAGGCGCAAAGGCGCAGGGGATAAGGCGCAAGGGCGAAGGTGCAGGTGCCAAGGAGCAGGCGCGTGCGCAGGCGCGGGCATAGGTGCAAAGGCGCAGGTGAAAGGCGCAGACACAAAGGCGCAAGCTGAAAGGAACAGGCGAAAGGTGCAAACACAAATGCGCAAGCATGAAGCGAAGGCGCAGGCGCAAAGGCGCAGGCGCAAAGGCGCAGGCGCAAAGGTGCAGGCGCAAAGGTGCAGTCGCAAAGGCGCTGACGCAAAGGCATAGGCGCAAAGGCACAGGCGCAAAGGCACTGGTGCAAAGGTGTAGGCGCAAAGGCGTAGGTGCAGAGGTGCAGGCGCAAAGGCGCAGGCGCAAAGGCACAAGCTCAAAGGCACATGCGGAAAGGTGCAGGCACAAAGGCGCATGTGCAAATGCGCAGGCACAAAGGCGGAGGCGCAAAGGCACAGGCGCAAAGGCGTAGGTGCAAAGGTGCAGGTGCAAAGGCGCAAGCGCAAAGGCGCATGCGCAAAGACACAGGTGCAAAGGCGGAGGGGTTTGGCGCAGGCGCAGGCATGCAAGCGCAAAGGTGAAGGGCAGGCGCACAGGCGTAAAGGCGCAGGCGAAAAGGCGCATGTGCCAAGGTGCAGGAGCAAAGGCGCAGGTGCAAAGGCATAGGTGAAAAGGCACAGGCGCAGGCGCATAGGCGCAGGTGCAGAGGCGCAAGCGCATAGGCGCAGGCGCACAGACACAGGAGCAAAGGCATAGGCGCAATGGCGTAGGGGCAAAGGCGCAGAGGCAAAGGCGCAGGTGCAAATGCGCAGGTGCAAAGGCATAGGCGCAAAGGCAGAGGTTCACAAGCACAGGCGCACAGGCGCAGGCGCATAGGTGTAGGCGGAAAGGCGAAGGCGCAAAGGCGTAGGCACAAAGGCGCAGGCGCAAAGGCGCAGGCACAAAGGCGCAGTCGCAAAGGCGCAGGTGCAAAGGCGCTTACGCAAAGGCGCAGGCGCAAAGGTCAAGGTGCAAAGGTGCAGGCGCAAAGGCACAAGCGCAAAGGCATAGGCGGAAAGGTCCAGGCGCAAAGGCGCAGGTGTAAATGTGCAGGCACAAAGCCGCAGGCGCAAAGGCACAGGGACAAAGGTGGAGGTGCAAAGGCGCAGGTGCAAAGGCGCAGGCCCAATGGCGCAGGCGCAAAGGCACAGGTGCAAAGGCGTAGGCGTGCTGGTGTAGGCGCAGGTGCGCAGGTGCAAAGGTGAAGGCACAGGCGGGCAGGTGCAAAGGCGTAGGTGCAAAGGCGCATGCACCAAGCGCAGGAGCAAAGGCGGAGGTGCAAAGGCACAAGTGCAAAGGCGGTGCAAAGGCGCAGGTACACAGGCGCAGGCAAACAAGCGCAAGTGCACAGATGGAGGCGCAAAGGCGCGGGGGCAAAGGCGCAAAGGCAAAGGCGCAGGCGCAAAGGCGCAGGTACACAGGCGCAGGCAAACAAGCGCAAGTGCACAGATGGAGGCGCAAAGGCGCGGGGGCAAAGGCGCAAAGGCAAAGGCGCAGGCGCAAATGCGCAGGCGCAGAGGCACAGGCACAAAGGTGCTGGTGCACAGGCGCAGGCGCACAGGTGCAGGCGCACAAGCAGAGGTGCACAGGTGCAGGTTCGAAGGCAAAGGCGCAAAGGCGCAGGTGCAAAGATGTAGGGGCAAAGGGCCAGGGGCAAAGGCACATGCGCCACGGCACAAGCGCGGGTGTAGGTGCAGGCGCAGGCGCGGACACAGGCGCAAAGACGTAAGCACAAAGGCTCACGTGTAAAGGCAGAGGTGCAAAGGTGGATGCGCAAAGCCGCAGGCGCAAAGGCGTAGGTGAAAAGGCGCAGGTGCAAAGATGCAGGTGCAAAGATGCAGGCGCAAAGGCACAGGCGCAAGGTACAGGCACAAGGCACAGGCGAAAAGGTGCAGGCGCAAAGGTACAGGTGCAAATGTGCAGGGACTAAGGTGCAGGCACAAAGGTACAGGCGCAAAGGCGCAGGTGCAAAGGCACAGGTGCAAAGTTGCAGGCGCAAAGGCACAGGCGCAAAGGCGCAGGCGTGTCGGCGTAGGCACAGGCGCACCGGTACAAAGGTGAAGGCGTAGGCACAGAGCGCAAAGGCGCAGGCGCAAAAACGTGGGTGCAAACGTGCAGGTGGAAAGGCGCAGGCGCAAAGGTGTAGGCGCAAATGCACAGGTGCAAAGGCGTAAGGGCAAAGGCGCAGGCGCACAGGCGTAGGCGCAAAGGCGCAGGCGCAAAAACGTGGGTGCAAACGTGCAGGTGGAAAGGCGCAGGCGCAAAGGTGTAGGCGCAAATGCACAGGTGCAAAGGCGTAAGGGCAAAGGCGCAGGCGCACAGGCGCAGACGCATAGGTGCAGGCGGACAGGTGCAGGCAAAAAGGCCCAGGCACGAAGGCACAGGTGCAAAAGCACAGGCGCAAAAGCGCAAGCGCAAAGGGGCAGGCGTAAAGGCGCAGGGGCAAAGGCGCAAGAAGAAATGGCGCACAAATGCTCAGACGCAAAGGCAGAGGCGCAAAGGCACAGGCGCATAGGCACAGTTGCACAGGCGGAGGCACATAGGCGCATGCGCACAGGCACAGGCGCAAAGGCGCAGGGGCAAAGGCGCAAGAAGAAATGGCGCACAAATGCTCAGACGCAAAGGCAGAGGCGCAAAGGCACAGGCGCATAGGCACAGTTGCACAGGCGGAGGCACATAGGCGCATGCGCACAGGCACAGGCGCAAAGGCACAGGCGCAAAGGAGTAAGCGCAAAAGCGCAGGCGCAAAGGCGCAGGTGCAAAGGTGCAGGGGAAAAGGCGCAAGGGCAAAGGCGCACGCGCCAAGGCGCAGGCGTGGTTGCAAGCGCGGGCGTAGGCGCAAAGGCACAGGCGCAAAGGAGTAAGCGCAAAAGCGCAGGCGCAAAGGCGCAGGTGCAAAGGTGCAGGGGAAAAGGCGCAAGGGCAAAGGCGCACGCGCCAAGGCGCAGGCGTGGTTGCAAGCGCGGGCGTAGGCGCAAAGGCGCAAGCGCAAAGGCACAAGCCAAAGGCGCAGGCGCAAAGGCGCATGCACAAAGGCGTAGGCGCAAAGGCGCAAGCGTAAGGGCACAGGCGCAAGGGTGCAGGCGCAAAGGCCCAGGCGCAAAGGCGCAAGTGCAAAGGCATAGGCACAAAGGCACAAGCACAAAGGTGCAGGCGCAAAGGCGTAGGCGCAAAGGCGCAAGCGTAAGGGCACAGGCGCAAGGGTGCAGGCGCAAAGGCCCAGGCGCAAAGGCGCAAGTGCAAAGGCATAGGCACAAAGGCACAAGCACAAAGGTGCAAGCGCAAAGGCACAGGTGCAAATGCACAGGCACAAAGGCGCAGGCGCAAAGGCACATGCGCCAAAGTGCACGCGCAAAGGCGCTGGCAGAAAGGTGCAGGCGCAAAGGCGCAGGCGCAAAGGCGCAGGCGCAAAGGCATAGGCGCAAAGGCGCAGGCGCACAGGCGCAGGCGCACAGGCATAGGCGCACACGTGCAGGCGCAGAGGCGCAGGCGCAAAGGAGCAAGCGCAAGGGCATAGGCACAAAGGCGCAGGCGTAAAGGCATAAGCGCAAAGGTGCAGGCGCAAAGGCGCAGGCGCAAAGGCGCATGCACTGAGGTGCATGCGCAAAGGCGTAGGCGCAAAGCTGCAGGCGCAAATGCGCAGGCCCAAAGGCACAGGTGCAAAAGCGCATGTGCAAAGGCGCAGGTGCACAGACGCAGACGCACACGTGCAGGCGTACAAGTGTAGGCGCACAGGCGCAGGCCAAAAGGCGCAGGCGCGAAGGCGTAGGTGGAAAGGCGCAGGCGGAAAGGCGCAGGCGCAAAGGCGAAGGCGCAAAGGCACGGGCACAAAGGCGCATGGACAAAGGCACAGGGGAAAAGGCACAGATGCAAATGCGTAGGCGCAAAGGCACAGGCGCAAAGGCGCCGGCATACATGCAGAGGCGCACAAGTGCAGGCGCACAGGCGTAGGCGCATAGGGGCACAGGTGCAAGTGCAAAGGCGCAGGCGCAAAGGCACAGGCGCAAAGGCGCCGGCATACATGCAGAGGCGCACAAGTGCAGGCGCACAGGCGTAGGCGCATAGGGGCACAGGTGCAAGTGCAAAGGCGCAGGCGCAAAAGCGCAAGCGCAAAGGCAGAGGCGCAAAGGTGCACGGGCAAAGGCGCAGGGGCAAAGGCGCACGCGCCAAGGCGCAGGCACGGGTGCAATCACGGGCGCAGGCCCAAAGGCGTAGGCGGAAAGGCGTAGACTCAAAGGCGCAAGCACAAGCGCAACAACACAGGCTCAAAAGCGCAAGTCAAAGGCGCAAGCGCAAAGGTGCAGGCGCAAAGGCGCAAGTACAAAGGCACAGGCGCAAAGGCGCAGGTGCAAAGGGGCAGGCGCAAAGACGCAGGTGCAATGGCGCAGGTGCAATGGTGCAAGCGCAATCGCGCAGGCGTAATGGCGGAGGCACAAAGGCGTAAGAGCAAAGGCGCAGCCGCAAACGCGCATGCGCAAAGGCGTAGCGCAAAGGCGCAGGTGCAATGGCGCAGGTGCAATGGTGCAAGCGCAATCGCGCAGGCGTAATGGCGGAGGCACAAAGGCGTAAGAGCAAAGGCGCAGCCGCAAACGCGCATGCGCAAAGGCGTAGCGCAAAGGCGCAGCGCAAAGGCACAGGTGCAAAGGTGCAGGCGCAAAGGCACATGCGCAAAGGCGCAGGCGCCAAGGCACTGGTGCAAAGGCGCACGTGCAAAGGCACATGCGCAAGGGCACAGGCGCAAAGGTGCATGCGTAAAGGCGCAGGTGCAAATACGCAGGCACAAAGGTGTAGGCTCAAAGGCACAGGTGCAAAGGCGCAAGTGCAAAAGCGCGGGCACAAAGGCACAGGCACAAAGGTGCATGCACACAGGTGCAGGCGCAGGCGTGCATGTACAAAGGTGAAGGTGCAGGCGCGCAGGCGCAACGGCACGACGCAAAGGTACATGCGTCAAGGCGCAGGCGCAAAGGCGCAGGCAGAAAGGTGTAGGCGCAAAGGCGCAGGGTCAAAGGCACATGCGTAAAGGCACAGGCACATATGTGCAGGCGTAGAGGCACAGGCGCACACGCGCAGGCGCAAAGGCGCAGGCAGAAAGGTGTAGGCGCAAAGGCGCAGGGTCAAAGGCACATGCGTAAAGGCACAGGCACATATGTGCAGGCGTAGAGGCACAGGCGCACACGCGCAGGCGCACAGGTGCAGGTGCACACACGCAGGCGGAAAGGCGCAAGCGCAAAGGCACAGGCACAAAGGCGCAGGCAAAAAGGCGTAGGGGGAAATGCGTAGGTGCAAATGTGCACGCGCAAAGGCACAGGCGCAAAGGCGCAGGCGCACAGGTGCAGGCGCACACACGCAGGCGGAAAGGCGCAAGCGCAAAGGCACAGGCACAAAGGCGCAGGCAAAAAGGCGTAGGGGGAAATGCGTAGGTGCAAATGTGCACGCGCAAAGGCACAGGCGCAAAGGCGCAGGTGTACAGGTGCAGGCGAAAGGCGCAGACACAAAGGCACAAGCTAAAAAGTGCAAGTGCAAAGGCGCAGGCGTGGGCGGTGGCGCAAAGGTGAAGGCGTAATTGCGCAAACACAAAGATGCAAGCCTAATGGCGCAGGTGCAAAGGCGCAGGCGCAAATGCGCAGGCGCAAAAGCGCAAGTGCAAAGGCGCAGGCGCAAAGGCGCACGCACAGAGGCGCAGGCGCAAAGGTGCAGGTGCAAAGGCGTAGGCGTAGAGGCACAGGCGCAAAGGCACAGTCACAAAGGCATAGGCGCACAAGCACAGGCGCACAGGCGCAGGTGCACGGGCGTAGGTGCACACGTGCAGGCGCAAAGGCACATGCACAAAGGCGCAGGCGCAAAGGTGTAGGCGCAAAGGCACAGGGGAAAAGGCGCATGCACAAATGTGCAGGGGCAAAGGCACAGGCGCAAAGGCGTAGATGCACACGTGCAGGCGCACAGGCGCAGGCGCACAGGCGCAGGCGCAAAGGCGCAGGCGCAAAGGCACAGGGGAAAAGGCGCATGCACAAATGTGCAGGGGCAAAGGCACAGGCGCAAAGGCGTAGATGCACACGTGCAGGCGCACAGGCGCAGGCGCACAGGCGCAGGCGCACAGGCGCAGGCGCACAGGCGCACGCACACAGGCGCAGGCACACGGGTGCAGGCGCAAAGGTGCAGGTGCAAAGGCGAAGGCGCAAAGGCACAGGGGCAAAGGCGCAGGCGCACAGGCGCAGGCGCACAGGCGCACGCACACAGGCGCAGGCACACGGGTGCAGGCGCAAAGGTGCAGGTGCAAAGGCGAAGGCGCAAAGGCACAGGGGCAAAGGCGTAGGGGCAAAGGCGCAGGAACCAAGGTGCAGGCGCGGGTGCAGGCGCGGGCGCAGGCACGGACGAAGGCGCATAGGCACAGGTGCAAAGGCGCAGGCGTAAAGGCGCAGGCCTAAAGGCGCAGGTGGAAAGGCGCGGGCCCAAAGGCGTAGGCTCACAGGTGCAGGTGCACAGGCGCAGGCGCAGGCGCACAGGCTCAGGTGCAAAGGCGCAGGTGCAAAGGCGTAGGTGCAAAAGCACAGGCGCAAAGGCGCACGTGCAAAGGCGTAGGGGCAAAGGCGCTGGGGAAAAGACACAGGTGCAAATGCGCAGGCGCAAAGGCAAAGATACAAAGGCGCAGGCGCACAGGCGCAGGCCCACAGACGCAGGGGCACAGGTGCAGGCGCACAGGCGCAGGCCAAAAGGCGCAGGCGCGAAGGCGCAGGTGCAAAGGTGCACGCGTAAAGGCAAAGGCGCAAAGGCGAAGGCGCAAAGGCACAGGCACAAAGGCGCATGGGCAAAGGCGCAGGGGAAAAGGCACAGGTGCAAATGCGCAGGAGCAAAGGCACAGGCACAAAGGGGCAGGCACACATGCGCAGGCGCATAGGTGCAGGCGCACAGGCACAGGCGCAAAGGCGCAGGCGCAAAGGCACAGGCACAAAGGCGCATGGGCAAAGGCGCAGGGGAAAAGGCACAGGTGCAAATGCGCAGGAGCAAAGGCACAGGCACAAAGGGGCAGGCACACATGCGCAGGCGCATAGGTGCAGGCGCACAGGCACAGGCTCACAGGCATACAGGCGTAGGCGCAAAGGCACAGGCGCAAAAGCGCAGGCATAAAGGCGCAGGCGCAAAGGTGCACGGGCAAAGGCGCAGGGGCAAAGGCGCACGCGCCAAGGCGTAGGCACAGGTGAAAGTGCGGGCGCAGGCCCAAAGGCGCAGGCGCAAATTCGTAGACACAAAGGCGCAAGCGCAAAGGTGCAGGCGCAAAGGCGCAAGCAAAAGGCGCAGGGGCAAAGGCGCACATACAGAGGCACAGGCGCAAAGGCGTAGGTGCAAAGGGGCAGGCGCAAAGACGCAGGCGCAATGGCGCAGGTGCAATGGTGCAGGCACAATGGCTTAGGTGCAATGGCACAGGCACAAAGGCGCAGGAGCAAAGGCGCAGCCGCTATCGCGCAGGCGCAAAGGTGCAGCGCAAAGGCCCAGCGCAAAGGCGCAGGTGCAAAGGTGCAGGTGCAAAGGCACAGGCGCAAAGGCGTAGGCGCCAAGGCACAAGTGCAAAGGCGCACGTGCAAAGGCACAGGCGAACGGGCACAGGTACAAAGGTGCAGGCGTAAAGGCACAGGTGCAAATGCATAGGCACAAAGGCGCAGGCACAAAGGCACAGGTGCAAAGGCACAAGTGCAAAAGTGCGGGCACAAAGGCACAGGCACAAAGGCGCATGCGCACAAGTGCAAGCGCAGGCGTGCATGTGCAAAGGTGAAGGTGCGGGCGCGCAGGCGCAAAGGCGCGACGCAAAGGTGCATGCGTCAAGGTGCAGGCGCAAAGGCATAGGCACAAAGGTGTAGGTGAAAAGGCGTAGGAACAAAGGTGCAGGCATAGAGGCACAGGTGCACACGTGCAGGCGCACAAGTGCAGGCGCACACGCGCAGGCGCAAAGGCGCAAGCGCAAAGGCGCAGGCACAAAGGCGCAGGCACAAAGGCGCAGGTGCAAGGGCGCTGGCGCAGAGGCGCAGGGGCAAAGGCGCAGGGACAAAGGCGTAGGTGCAAATGTACAGGCGCAAAGACACAAGCGCAAAGGCGCATTTGCAGAGGTGCAGGCGAAAGGTGTAGTAAAAAAGGCACAAGCTAAAAAGTGCAGGCGCAAAGGCACAGGCGCGGACGCAGGCGCAAAGGTGAAGGCGCAAAGGCGCGGACACAAAGGCTCAAGCTTCATGGCGCAGGCGCAAAGGCGCAGGCACAAAGGTGCAGAGGAAAAGGCGCAAGCGCAACGGCGCAGGCGCAAAGGCGTAGGCATAGAGGTACAGGCGCAAAGGTGCAGGCTCAAAGGCACACGCGAAAAGGCACAGGTGCAAAGGCGCAGGCGCACAAGCACAGGTGCACAGGCACACGTGCACACGCGCAGGCGCAAAGGCACATGCGCAAAGGCGCAGGCGCAAAGGTGCAAGCCCAAAGGCACAGGGGAAAAGGTGCAGGCACAAATGCGCAGGGGCAAAGGCAGAGGCGCAAAGGCGTAGATACACAGACGCAGGCGCACAGGTGCAGGCATACAGGCGCAAGTGCACAGGTGCAGGCGCTAAGGTGCAGGCACAAAGGCAAAGGCGCAAAGGAGCAAGGGCAAAGGTGCAGGGGCAAAGGCAAAGGTTCCAAGGTGCAGGCGCGGGTGTAGGCGCGGGCGCAGACACGGACGAAGGCGCATAGGCACAAGCGCAAAGGCGCAGGCGCAAAGGTGCACGTACAAAGGCGCAAGAGCAAAGGCGCAGGCGGAAAGGCTCATGTGCAAAAGCGTGGATGCAAAGGCACAGACACAAAGGCGCAGGCGCAAAGGCGCGGGCCCAAAGGAGCAGGCGCACAGGTGCAGGTGCACAGGCGCAGGCGTATAGGTGCAGGCGTAAAGGCGCAGCCGCAAAGGCGTAGGTGCAAAGGCACAGGCGCAAAGGTGCAGTCATAAAGGTGCGCGTGCAAAGGTGTCGGGGAAAAGGCGCTGGGGAAAAGGCACAGGTGCAAATGCGCAGGCGCAAAGGCAACGGTGCAAAGGCGTAGGCGCAAAGGCGCAGGCGCAAAGGCGTAGGTGCAAAGGCACAGGCGCAAAGGTGCAGTCATAAAGGTGCGCGTGCAAAGGTGTCGGGGAAAAGGCGCTGGGGAAAAGGCACAGGTGCAAATGCGCAGGCGCAAAGGCAACGGTGCAAAGGCGTAGGCGCACAGGCACAGGCAAACAGGCGTAGGTGCACAGGCAAAGGCGCACAGGTGCAGGAGCAAAGGCGCAAGCAACAAGGCGCAGGCGCAAAAGCACAGGCGCAAAGGCGCAGGCGCAAAGGCGCAGGGGCAAAGGCGCAGGGGCATAGGCGCACGTGCCAAGGCGCAGGCATGAGCGCAGGCGTAGGTGCGGGTGCAGGTGGAAAGGCGCAGACACAAAGGTGGAAGCGCAAAGGCGCAGGTGCAAAGGCATAGGCAGAAAGGCACAAGCCAAAGGCGCAGGCGCAAAGGCGCAGGTGCAGAGGCACAGTTGCAAAGGCGCACGTGCAAAGGCGCAGAGGCAAAGGTGCAAGCACAAAGGTGCAGGCGCAAAGGCATAGGGATAAAGGCACATGGGAAAAGGCGTAGGAGCAAATGCACAGGCGCAAAGGCGCAGGCGCAAAGGCGTAGGCGCACAGGTGCAGGTGCACGTGTAGGCGCAAAGGCGCAGGTGCAAAAGCACAGGCGCAAGGGCAAAGGCGGAAAGGTGTAGGGGCAAAGGCGCAGGGACAAAGGCACACGCGGCAAGGCGCAGGCGCGGGTGTAAGCGCGGGCGCAGGCGCAAAGGCGCAGACACAAAGGCGCAAGCGCAAAGGCACAGGCGCAAAGTCGCAAGCCAAAGGCACAGGCGCAAAGGCGCGGGTGCAAAGACATAAGCACAAATGCGCAGGTGCAAAGGTGCAGTTGCAAAGGCGCAGACGCAAAGGGGCAGGCGCAAAGGCACAAGCGCAATGGTGCAGGTGCAAAGGCGCAGTAGCAAAGGCGCAGGCGCAAAGGCTTAGGCGCAAAGGCGCAGGTACAAAGGCACAGGTGCAAAGGCACAGGCGCAAGGGCACAGGAGCAAAGGTGCAGGCGCAAAGGCGTAGGTGCAAATCCGCAGGCACAAAGGCGCAGGGGCAAAGGCGCAAGTGCAAAGGCGCAGGTGAAAATGCACAGGCACAAAGGCGCAGGCGTAGGCGTCCAGGCGCAAAGGTGAAGGTGCAGGCGCGCAGGCGCAAAGGCACGAAGCAAAGGAGCATGCACCAAGGCGTAGGCGGAAAGGTGCAGGTACAAAGGCACAGGCGTAAAGGCGCAGGCGCAAAGGCGCAGGTGCAGAGGCGCAGGCGCAAAGGCACAGGCGCAAAGGCGCAAGCGCCCAGGTGCAGGCGCAAAGGCACAGGAGAAAAGGCACAGACGCAAAGGTGCAGGCGCAAAGGCTCAGGTGCAATTGCACAGGCATAAAGGCGCAAGTGCAAAGGCACAGGCACAATGGCGCAGGTGCAAAGGCGCAGGTGCAAAGGGGTTTGTGCAAATGTGCAGGCGCAAAGGCGCAGGCGCGCAGGCACAGGCGCGTAGGCGCAAAGGTGAAGGTGCACGCACGCAGGCGCAAAGGCGCATGCGCAAAGGCCCATGCGCCAAGGCGCAAATGCCAAGGCGGAGGCGCAAAGGCACAGGCGCACAGGCGCAGGCGCACAGGCGCAGGCGCACAGGGGCAGGTGAACAGGCGCAGGCGCACAGGCGCAGGCGCAATTGTGGAGGCGCACAGGCGCAGGCGCACAGGCGCAGGCGCATAGGCGCAGGCGCAAAGGTGCAGGCGCAAAGGTGCAGGCGCAAAGGCGCAGGGGCAAAGGCACAGGGGCAATGGCGCAGGTGCAAATGCGCAGGTGCCAAGGCGTAGGCGCGGATGCATGCGCGGGTGCAGGCGCGGACATAGGTGCAAAGGTGCATGCACAAAGGAACAAGCGCAAAGGTGCAGGCACAAAGGCACAGGCAGAAAAGCGCATGTGCAAAGGTGCAGGCGCAAAGGCGGAGGCGCAAAGGCACAGGCGCAAAGTCACAAGCGCACAGGCGTAGGCGTACAGGTGCAAGCGCACAGGCGCAGGCACAAAGGCGTAGGCGCAAAGGTGCAGGTGCAAAGGCGCAGGCGCAAAGGCGCAGGCGCAAAAGGCACATGTGCAAATGCGCAGGGGCAAAGGCGCAGGGGAAAAGGCAGAGGCACAAATGCGCATGCGCAGAGGCACAGGCGCAAAGGTCAGGCACACATGCGCAGGCGCACAGGCGTAGGCACACAGGTGTAGGCGCAAAGGCGCAAGCGCAAAGGCGGAGGCGCAAAAGCGCTGTTGGAAAAAGTAGTCTTTCTGGGTGTGTGTGCACAATGAGAAAAAGGGCTAAGTATGAGGTGCAAAACAGAGGGCCAGGGGAGAGGTGCCACTCTCTCCCCTGACCCTCTGTCAGCTACTCTACTCTACCTACTGCCTACTGCCTGCTGGTATCAGGAGGGAGGGTAATCCGGTGCCCCACCCTGTCCACTGTGTACCTGTTATTCGACAGTGTACAAGATGATCGACTTTATATGTTCGTGTGGGAATTGCATGTGTGGGTGGGACGAGGGGAGGAGCAAGGTGTGCTGACGTGGACCATCGGCAGCTCACACCTAGGCGACAGATAAAAAGGACGCCGGACAGGTCGCGGACTATTATCGATTATCGATCAATCGATTGATTAATCGACGGTGGAATTCTCCTACTGATATCTGCATCGACGATCAGCGACCAATGCATAAATAAGGATGGACACCGAGACCGGGGGAGGGGGGGGGGGGGACCGAAGAAGCTCGAACTGGATGCGATGTAACCGCACCCCAAGTGAAGATGTTTGAAAGGCGCCTCCGGCGGCACACTTACGGAGCCTGCCGCGGTCCACGGAGTGGCACAGACGTGCCACTCCGTGGACGTCCTTTGGTGTCACTGGGTTGAGATCTGGTGCCATCTGTGTATGGCTGGTGTTCTCCTTCTGATCACAAGAACTATTTTTTGACTGGTCTGGCCACCAGGGGTAAACTCTTCAGGCATTCAACCATCCTTAGTTTTCTTCACTTGGTATCAGAGCAGGTGTGCCATTTGAAGAGTCAACCTTGAGTGAAAGCAATGATTTAAGGACAGGAGATGTCTTGAATCAACCGCGACATCAAACAGCGTCAAACGCAGTTGCTTCTTCCATTGCTTCTGCCATAATGGCCACCGGATCTGTGGCAGATCACTTCAAAATAGAGGTTTTTTATGGCAACAAATATCGTGAATTCTCTGTCAACATGCGTATGGTCTTCTTGGCAAAGGGGCTATCAGGAGTGGTCTCCGACCCTCCAACAGACCTGCTCGACCCCAATGCCACTCCGGAGGAGAAGACAGCCTGGCGGCAGAAGGAGGAGCAAGCATTTGCACTCCTTGCAATGCAGGTGACAGAGAGGCTGAAGTTCCTTATCAGAGAAGGAAACCCTGATCTGAACCCAAGCAAGGCCTGGAAAACACTCAAGGACAGATATGAAAAGATCAGTGAATAAGAAAAAATGGCGCTACTCAATGAATTCTACTCATTGAAGATGGAGGCTGAGACCAAAATTGATGACCATGTTGCACACTTAAAAGCGCTGGTTGAGCGCATTGCTGCCATGGGACAAATCATTCCAGAAGCGCAAGTGGTTCACAAACTCCTTAGGAGCCTTCCTGAACGGTTCAACCGAAAAGTTGAGCAGCTGCTCGTTTCCCAAGAGCAAGGCCTTGCAGTTGACAAGCAGATTCAAGAGCAAGCACAGAAGATCCATCAACAAGAGCTTCGCCTACAACAACTTGAACACAACAACAACAATGCGGCACAAGGAGGGGGTGGAGTTCAGGGAGCAGTAGCAGCTGGCCAAGGAGGGCAAATCATTCCTCAGCCTCATGTCCCTCTGCCATCAAGTGCACTAACCCTTGAACGTGTATACGACTCCATTTTCAGAGCAGAAGAAAAATTTAATCGTGACAATGGAGCTCCTGATTCAGCATTCTACTCCCGTTTTCAAAAGGGAGGTTTCAAGCGAACACACTCCAACCAACAGCAGCATTCTGGTGCCCCGGGCTATGGACAGGGAAGACTTGCTACCATGAGTAACCCTGTTCAACCACAACAACACCAACATCATACATCACCACCAAGACAGCGACAACAACAACAGGGCCCATTTGGATCTCCAGGAACGCGAGCCATGGCTCATGTCCAGTGTTGGAACTGCGGCAATCTTGGGCACATCAACCGTTTTTGCCCAAAACAAGCAAAATTCAGGCCGCAGTCTCAACAGGCCATGCTTGCACAAGATGCACACAGTAACTCCTCAGCATCACCCCCAGCATCACCATCCCCATCTACCCTGACAAGCTTGGAGGCTGATCATGACCTGACCTTTGATGATCTTGATCAACCAACTCCATCAGGTGGTGAGATAAGTTTTAAGCCATCTGGAAAAACTGGCTATGGAGGAACTCGTACTCTGCTCCGTTGAAAGCGCTTTCCTCTTGGCAGCCGGTGTACTGGCTTGGATTGTTGACTCAGGGTGTACACATCACATGACCAGCAACAAAAACTGGTTCACCAAACTAACCCCGTTGAATCCTCCAAAAGCAGTTCTCCTGGGTGATGGCAGGATCATTCCAGCAACAGGAATAGGGACTGTCAAGATCACCATCAACCTCAAGGGACAACCGGTTTCAAGGCTATTGGACGATGTCCTCTATGTTCCTGATCTCTCTGCAAATCTACTCTCTGTGACAAAGCTGAACGACAAAGGCTATCGAGTGATTTTTGATCTCGACAAAAGTTGCAAGGTCTATACTTCATCAGGCAATCTGGCAGCCTGTGCACGTTGCAGAGGAAACCTAACCATAATTCACACTGTGGGTGAAGCTCCGGATCACTCGCAGCCAGAACTGGTCTTTTTTGCTGCTACATCACATGATCCCCCACAAACATCATCACCAACTAGCACCCAGTCCACAGTTGAACTCTGGCATCGCAGATTGGGACATATTGGCTATTCAACCCTGGCAAAAATTCCTCAAAAGAATATGGCGCATTCCTTGCCAGCTACCATCACTGCTGCAGCCCCTGGAAGCATCTGTGAAGGCTGCCTGGCTGGCAAGCAATGTCAGGACTCCTTTGACAGCCATCCTCCTGCCAGAACTACAGCAAAATTGGAGCTGATTCACATGAACCTCTGTTACATCAAAACTTAATCACTGTCAGGGAAACAGTACTTCCTTGCTCTCATTGATGATCAGACTCACTACACGTGGGTTTGATTTCTCCGCCATAAATCTGAAGCTGCAGACATCATCATCTCCTGGACCAAACAAGTTGAAAATGAAACAAGTCTTACCATCAAACGATCTCCTCTGACAACGGCACAGATTTCTTCAACCATACCCTCGGCACCTTTTGCAAGATGAAGGGCATTTTCCAAGAAGCAACAGTACCTCTCACTCCGCAGCAGAATGACAAAGCAGAGCGTATGAATCGGATACTTTTGGACAAGGCCAGGTCCATGCTGCACGACGATGTTAATCCGTGTATATATATATTCCTGTGTGTGGATGTGAGTGCGCAGGGCATGCCGGACATGAGACTGGAGACGACGCATGATGAGAGCGGGCTTCACACGCTCCAGACGCAGCAACCGCTTTATGCTGCAGCTCGTGACTCACGTGCCTCGCCTCCAGCTCAGTCGCATGCCCATGCGACATTCTGTCACTTGGACCACTTGATGCTACTAAACCCAGATTAGACCTATCCTAAGAAGTGACATACTTGATGAGTTAGGAGATAGACCTAGATTAGACCTTTGATTTTGCATGACGTAGCCCAGGTTTGCTCTCGAGGGGCAGAGGACCGGGAAATTGGTCTAGGAGCGAGTTTCACCCTCGATTAGCGAGGGCGAGCTCGCTCGGCCGGCAGGCCTCGCTGCCCGGCCGAGCGAGGAGCGAAGCACGAAACTCGTGCTTCGCTCCCTGCCCCTCTTTCCTGTCGGGTCTCGACACTTAGTGTCGAAACCCTTGTTATGGCTGTCATTGTTTTTGCTCTAGCGTACTCTATACTTAATCGTTTTGAGTGATTCAAGTTGCAAATCGAAGCTCTCGTAAATCTCATGGTATCAGAGCCACGGCCTGCGCTTGCGAGAGTGGGGAGAAATCCAGCAACGTCCAAAACGGCCGCGAAGGGGAAAATCGCGATTTTGACCGCCTAGGCCGTTGGAGACGAGCGCTAGCAGGGGAGAGGGCACTGCAGAGCTAGGACGACGTGCCCTGAGGTGCCTAGGGCCTGCGAGGCCAAAGGGAGGCACCAACAAGACGTATCGGCGGCAAGGGTGGACACCACGGGCCGCGCGGTCACCGGTGGTCCCCGCAAGGAGTCGCACACAGTGAAGGGAGAGGGGGCGCTAAGAGCCTGCGCCCAGAAGCTAGGACCGTACACAGGAACTCAGTGACGATGAGTGGTGAAGGATCCGCGAGGGACGGTGCACCTCGTCGTGACAATGGGGGCAATGGGAGTGCGTAATCGGCCACCTCAGCGGCAGCAGTGACATGGAGCGATCTGAATAGGATCGCGCTCCACAAGGATTTGACACCGCCACCCCTTGGAACACGCAACTTCCTTGCATGGAAGGACGTGTTCCTATCATGGGCGGCCGAGCATGGGCTTGAGGAGCTATACCTCCACCCACCGCCAGAGGAGGTGGACGACCGGACCCTCCTCCGTGCTTTCAACGCTCTGACGCGGGCTTTGCCCGATGACCAGTCGTATGCCATTCGTCATTTTAGGTATGGCGGGAGAGGAGAGGAACCGAACAACCCCCGCAGTGGGGCTCCCCGCCCTGCCGAGGCGTGGCAGCACTTGGTGACGTGCAAGGAGGAACAGGGCATGGCACTGGTTATCACACTTCGTGATAAGCTTCGTCTTCTCTATCCGAAGCCTGACGCTCCTATAGCTGAGTATTGGGATGCGGCGATGGACATCAGGTGTCGGATCTTGGGACTAGGTGCCTCTTGCACTGTCCTCGAGTGGCTCGATCCGGTGCTACTCCATCTCGGCAAGCCGTACAAGGAGTTTCGCCGTGACTTGCTGCGGCGTCTTCGTGTAGCCGACATTGAAAGCACCGATCTGTCAACGGTTTTTGAAGAACTGAGGAACTACGAGGACATACTGCGGGGGGAGGAGCAAGAGGCTGGATCATCTACTGCCACAGCCTTCACACATGAAGGCCCTGGAGCCTTACATGCCATGGCCGGACAGGGAGGATATGGTGGTGGAGGTGGTCGTGGAGGCCAAGGCGGCAGGGGTCGGGGACGCGGGCGAGACACAGGGACACGCACCTACAACTACTGCCGTCAGCCCGGTCACTACTGGCGCGCCTGTCCTGTGCTGCAGCGCATCATAAACCCACAGCAGTAGCAGTACCAGCAGCAGCCCTACAAGCAGCAGCTGCGTCAACCGACCATGGGACCACTCCCTTCTCCCATCTGGGGAGCGCAGACACACGCTGGGCCACGTGGCCTCTCACCGATTGCTGCAGCCACATTTGGACCACCGATGATGCAGCCGATGATACAGCCGATGATGCAGCCGATGATGCAGCAGCCGATGATGCAGCAGACAGGACAGCTGATGATGCAGCCGACTTCCTTTGTGCCTCCCGTGCACTTCCTGCCTCCACACTCCACAGTGCCAGTTCCTGCACCCGAGTGGGCATAGCGAGTGTACGCTGACATGGCGATGACGCAGGAGCCAGCACCACCGCCCCAGCATGCTGGATGGCTCCCTAGCACAGAGCTGCAGCCGCCCAAGCCGACAGCAGCACCACAGGCAGCAGGTCAGCGGCTCGGTCACACACACATCACCACATCCCACACACTGCCCATGCATGAGTGGTTGTATGATACAGCATCGTCTCATCACATGTCGCCTCATCGTCAGCTGTTCACCTCACTGTATGCCACGCATGATGTTGATGGGGTGAAGACTGGATCGGGGGAGGTACTTGCTGTTGAAGGTGTGGGGACCATGGCACTCCAGGCGCCAGGGGGGGTACTGTGGTTGACTGGTGTGCTGTATGTCCCCAAGTTGAAGGTGAATCTGTTGTCGGGGGGACAGCTAGACCGACAATCAAATGTGTCCACCGTAACACAAAAGCAACGATGCATGATCTTTGATGCTGCTGGGTCATTGCTTGCTGACGGACCACTGCATGATAACATGTTGTACAGAATCACTCTCTTCCCTCCTGTCCCCTCAGCCCGAGCACAAGCACACGTCACAACCACAGTCGATGCAAAACACACTGAACTCATTCACCGTCGTCTCGCACACATCAACACGGCACTGGTTGCTGACCTCATGAAGTACACTCCTGCATACGGACTGCTACCCACTGACTGTCAGCATGGTCTAAAACCAGGAGCGTGTCTTGAGTGTCATGAAGGAAAATCCCACAGACAGACCTTTCCTACCTCAGAGAGAGAGAGCACTTCACCTCTTGTACTGGTGCATGCTGATATCACTGGGCCCATGCCTCTACCGTCCGTACAATATGGCTCAGTGTATGTCTTGACCTTGACTAATGATTACAGTCAGTTTCGCTGGGCTTTCCTGCTGAAAACGAAAGCTGATGCTCAGCGGGCCATTGTCGAATGGATAACACTGGCAGAACGCCAAACAAATCAAAAACTGTTGAAACTGCACACGGACAGAGGTGGAGAATTCCTTGGAACTCTTACCTCTGAACTAAAAAAAAGAGGCATAGAACATCAGACCACCGCTTCCTACACGCCCCAACAAAATGGGGTTGCAGAGAGATGGCATAGAACACTGGGAGACGCCTTGCGCACTCTGCTTGGGGAGTCTGGCCTGTCCTTTGGGTTTTGGGAAGAAGCCATCAAGTACATCACATGGGTTTGGAATCGAATTCCCCAGGGTCCACTGCCTAAATCAGTGACGCCCTGGGAGCGCTGGTTTCAAGAGAAGGCAGATTTGAGACCGGCACAGGTCTGGGGAACAATGGCTTGTGTGTGGATTGCACAACCTCAGAGAGATCACAAACTTAGCCCACGTGGCAGATGGTGTGTGTTTGTGGGAGTGTCACATGCCTCCAAGGCATGGAGGTTCTGGGACGTCACAAATCATTGCTTTGTTGAAAGTCGAGATGCATCCTTTCTGGAACACATGCCATACAAGACGTTTCGCACCTTACGGCATGTTCCGCATATTCCATCTCCACACCATTACCCGGAGTACGTGAGTGTGCCTGTCTTCGTGTCCCGTCCCGTGCGTCACACATCGCCTGTTGCACGACAGTCTCACGGTGCACCTGTGACATCCCCAGTCCCCAAAGATCTATTAACACCGGCTGACCTAGCTAGCACAGCATCAGACACACTCCCCTCACCACCTGGCTTGGCACCAGTGCCCCAAACAGAAAATGTCACCGAGTCTCGTCCCACAGTCGTTGAGCCTGCACGCCGGTCTGCACGCAATGTTGCACGAGTGGACTATAAACAGTTCTATCACACTGTTGGGCCTCCCCTTGTGGACTCCACTGACGCAGAACCTCTCACACTGACCGAAGCCAGGGAGCGACCAGATGCAGCACAGTGGGAGAAAGCCATGGTTGATGAGTTGAATGCACTGCTGGAACACGATGTGTATCAACTTGTGCCATTGCCTCCAGGACGGAAAGCAATTGATCTGAAGTGGGTGTTCAAACTCAAGAGGAATCTGGCAGGCATGATTGAAAAGTACAAGGCTCGTCTGGTCGCCAAAGGGTTTCATCAAACCCCTGGACAGGATTTTACCGACACGTACGCCCCGGTTGGCAAGTACGGCACCAGCCGCACCTTGCTGGCCGTGGCGGCACGAGACGATTGGGAAATATACCAAATGGATGTCAAAAACACTTTCTTGAATGGTCCTCTTGAGGAGGAACTGTATGTGAAACAACCTGACGGATTCGAGGATGGAACTGATCGTGTCTGGCTGTTGTTGAAAGCACTGTATGGATTGAAACAAGCACCCCGGTGTTGGAACAAAGAAATTCGGCGCACACTTGAACTNCAAATCATTGCTTTGTTGAAAGTCGAGATGCATCCTTTCTGGAACACATGCCATACAAGACGTTTCGCACCTTACGGCATGTTCCGCATATTCCATCTCCACACCATTACCCGGAGTACGTGAGTGTGCCTGTCTTCGTGTCCCGTCCCGTGCGTCACACATCGCCTGTTGCACGACAGTCTCACGGTGCACCTGTGACATCCCCAGTCCCCAAAGATCTGTTAACACCGGCTGACCTAGCTAGCACAGCATCAGACACACTCCCCTCACCACCTGGCTTGGCACCAGTGCCCCAAACAGAAAATGTCACCGAGTCTCGTCCCACAGTCGTTGAGCCTGCACGCCGGTCTGCACGCAATGTTGCACGAGTGGACTATAAACAGTTCTATCACACTGTTGGGCCTCCCCTTGTGGACTCCACTGACGCAGAACCTCTCACACTGACCGAAGCCAGGGAGCGACCAGATGCAGCNCCCTGGACAGGATTTTACCGACACGTACGCCCCGGTTGGCAAGTACGGCACCAGCCGCACCTTGCTGGCCGTGGCGGCACGAGACGATTGGGAAATATACCAAATGGATGTCAAAAACACTTTCTTGAATGGTCCTCTTGAGGAGGAACTGTATGTGAAACAACCTGACGGATTCGAGGATGGAACTGATCGTGTCTGGCTGTTGTTGAAAGCACTGTATGGATTGAAACAAGCACCCCGGTGTTGGAACAAAGAAATTCGGCGCACACTTGAACTTGGTGGATTTTCCCAAAGCATCTCTGATCTGTCTCTGTTCTTGCAGTGGCAGAGAACAGAGCCCATTGCATTGCTTGTCTATGTGGATGATTTATTGATTCTTTCCCCTTCGCTCTCACTCATCTCACAGACAAAGTCATTGCTCACTGCGCACTATCGCATGACTGATCTTGGCGAAGCACACAGTTTCTTGGGCATGACCATCACACGAGACAGACCCGCACGCACACTGACCTTGCATCAAGGACGCTTTGTTGCTCATCTGACTGCACGGTTTCACCACCTTGTTCAACACTTACCACGTCAACAGTCACCCATGAGCCCGGACGTCTATGCACACCTGCTTGACGCACGCACCACAGACTACGGACCTGAGAGTGATCCAACACTCTATCCACAGATCACAGGCAGTCTCTCCTACTTGGCATCCACAACACGACTTGACATCGCATGTGCTGTCAACACCTTGGCTCAGTGCAGCCAGAAACCTTGCAGCACGCATCACAAGGCCTTGCTGAAACTGCTGCGTTATGTGCTGGACACTGCCGAGGTCGGTCTGGTTATCTCTCCCTCTTCAGCACCACTTTTGGACGGGTATTGTGACAGTGACTATGCACGCGATCGCATTGCACGCAGTCGGGGGGGGGTATGTCTTTCGTGTGTGGGGCATGGCTGTGTCATGGAGGAGTGCTAAATAGTCGTGTGTGGCACGAAGTGTGGCTGAGGCTGAATACATGGCTCTGGGTGAGGCTGCGTGTGAAGCCATATGGCTGGGCCGGCTGCTTGAAGAATTGGGTCTGACTGCGCATGCCATACCCCTGTACAGTGACAGTTCAGCAGCACGACGGATTGCAGCAAATGACGGTGTACTGCATCCACGCACTAAACATATCAGCGTCGAGCATCACTTCGTGCGAGAAGCAGTTGAAGCNTGCAGCTCGTGACTCACGTGCCTCGCCTCCAGCTCAGTCGCATGCCCATGCGACATTCTCTCACTTGGACCACTTGATGCTACTAAACCCAGATTAGAACTATCCTAAGAAGTGACATACTTGATGAGTTAGGAGATAGACCTAGATTAGACCTTTGATTTTGCATGACGTAGCCCAGGTTTGCTCTCGAGGGGCAGTGGACCGAGAAATCGGTCTAAAAGCGAGTTTCGCCCTCGATTAGCGAGGGCGAGCTCGCTCGGCCGGCAGGCCTCGCTGCTTGGCCGAGAGAGGAGCGAAGCACGAAACTCGTGCTTCGCTCCCTGCCCCTCTTTCCTGTCAGGTCTCGACACTTAGTGTCGAAACCCTTGTTATGGCTGTCATTGTTTTTGGTCTAGCGTACTCTATACTTAATCGTTTTGAGTGATTCAAGTTGCAAATCGAAGCTCTCGTAAATCTCAGACGCCAACCTTCCCCCTACCTTATGGGCGGAAGCCATCAACACTGCAGTGCACATCCACAATCTCGTGTCTTGCCGTCAACTGCCTCATGCTGTCTCACCGTTCAAAGCCTGGACAGGTCACCGGCCGGACGTCAGTTATCTCCGCGTTTTTGGCTGTACCAGCTATGCTTTGGTTCATCCCACGTGTCGAGAGAAGATTTCACCTCATTACCGCAAGGGCATTCTGGTTGGTTACGAGGCAGCCGGCCAAGCTTACAGATTCTATTATCCGCAAACCAAGACCACCTTTCGCAGTCACAGTGTGCGCTTTGATGAGCGGCCTCATTCATCTCCACAAGTGCCTACACCGCTAATTCCAGAACCGGAGTGGACCACAATCCCTCTCGTCGACCCGCTCCTTCCAGAATTTCAAAAGGTTCTTGTGGATCTCGAGCCTGACGAGCACCAGGGTGTCCTCCCACCAGTGATGCCTCATCTGGTTGTTGCTCCTCCGGTCGAACAACATCCACAGCGGCAACGGCGTCCGAACCCGTGCCTCCCTCGAGATTTGCAACCCGGCCAGCTGCCCCGCCGCTCTTCTCGTTTCGCGGGCCTTGCTGAGCTTGCAGCAGTTCTGGAAAAAGCAGATTCCTCTTTTGATACTCTTCCTGATACAGCTTTGGTCACCCAGATTGTTGACCCTGTCAGCTACTGTGATGCTATCTCTTGCCCTGATGCTGCTGACTGGCAGGCTGCTGCTGTTGAGGAATTTGAGCAGCTCCTCAAGCAGGGTACCTGGGAACTTGTCCCACTTCCTCCAGTTACACCCGTTGTCACCTGCAAATGGATTTTCAAGACCAAGCTGGATGCTGATGGCAAGCCTTGCCGCTACAAGGCACGCCTTGTGGCTCGAGGCTTCAGTCAGGTTCGCGGGGTCAACTACAGTGACACCTTTGCCCCTGTGGCCAAGTATTCTTCCATTTGTGTTATCATGGCGCTTGCTGCCAGTCAGGGATGGCACCTACATCAAATGGATGTCAAGTCTGCTTTCCTGAATGGCGACTTGGAACAGGAGGTGTTCATGTATCAACCGGAGGGCTTTACGCAACCAAGGGAGGAAAACTTGGTGTGCTGGTTGCGCAAAGCCCTCTACGGTCTCAAACAGGCTCCATGGCAGTGGAATAAGAAGATACATGATTTCTTTCTTCAGCACGAACTGCAACAGCTACACTCTGATTACGGTGTCTACTACAATGGTCATCTTGGTGTGATCCTCTACGTAGATGACCTCATCTTGTTTGGCAGTGACATGACAGAAATCACCACCTTCAAGGAGGCGCTGTCCACGTCCTTTGAGATGACGGACATGGGTCCGTTGAAGTATTACCTCGGCATCCGGGTTTGCCAAGATGCCTCTGCTGTCACCCTGTCACAGGATTCTTATGTCAAACGCATGGCCTCCAAGTTCGGCTTGGACCAACCTCGGCCGACGGCTACGCCGCTCACGCTTGACCACGGCCTTACCAACAGCATGACTGCAGATATGCTGGCCGAAGTGAATGATGCTCAGACATATCCCAGCCTGGTGGGACCGCTCATGTATGCCTCCGTTGGGACACGCCCAGACTTTTCATACGCGGTTGGTCTCCTCAGCCAAGGATGCAAAGCGCCGACCAAAGCCCATGTACTGCAGGCCAAGCGCTGCATCAAGTATCTACGGTGCTCCTCTGCAATGAAAAATTGCTACACACCACGAGCCACCGTGAATCTCACTGGCTACTGTAACTCTGATCTGTCTGGAGACAAAAAAACAAGTAAATCTACATCAGGGTATGTGTTCCTTCTGGCTGGAGGTCCAGTGAGCTGGAGGTCCACGAAGCAATCTGTGGTGGCATGGTCCTCCATGGAAGCAGAGTACATTGCTGCAAGCGAAGCCACGAGGGAAGCAGTATGGCTACTTATGCTTTTGAGTGAACTGGGTTTCGACCAGCTGGAACCAACAACTCTGTACTGTGACAATGAGGGCACCATTGCGCTGAGCGAAGATCCTGTCCTACATGATCGAAAAAAACATGTAAAACGTCAGTATCACTACGTTAGAGACGCAGTGGCTGATGGCGAAGTGCTTCTGGAGCACGTCGGAACAAAGGAACAGGTGGAGGATCTGTTCACCAAGGCTCTTGATCACAAACAGCATGACGTACTCTGCAACCTCATGGGAATGACCATCTGAGTATGACCTTTGTAACTCAGACCCCCGATGAGGTGGCAACTGAGAGAATGAGCACTCCACTTTGACATCGCAGGGCACATGCATTATGCACCGCATCCCACACATCGCATGCGCATCACACCTCTCTCTCAGTGTCTCATAATAACACACACACGTGAGGTTAGTGGAGTTGGAGCGTGGATATCCATGTAACATGGCTCACTCGATGCGAAGCTGCGACCATGAGAGAGGATGAGTGCAGACGAACAAAAAAATATAAAAAGGGAAGCTGTAATATCCATAGATATGGGGAGGCTCTGGGAGAGCTCTTTTATTTTTGTTTGTTTTCTTGCTTTTTTGTTTTAGGATTAGTCAATGACACACAAGGAGAGGAAATATTGGAAAAATTAATCTTTCTGGATATGTGTGCACAATGAAAAAAAGGGCTAAGTATGAGGAGCAAAACAGAGGACCAGGGGAGAGGTGCCACTCTCTCCCCTGACCCTCTGACAGCTACTCTACTCTACCTACTGCCTACTGCCTGCTGGGATCAGGAGGGAGGGTAATCCCGTGCCCCACCCTGTCCACTGTGTACCTGTTACTCGACAGTGTACAAGATGATCGACTGTATATGTTCGTGTGGGAATTGCATATATGGGCGGAATAGTTCCGAGACGAGGGGAGGAGCGAGGTGTGCTGACGTGGACCATCGGCAGCTCACACCGAGGCGACAGACACAAAGGACGCCGGACAGGTCTCGGGCTATCATCGATTATCGATCTATCGATCGATTAATTGACGGTGGAATTCTCCTACTCATATCTGCATCGACGATCAGCGATCAATGCATAAAGAAGGATGGCCACCGAGAACAGGGGAGGGGAGGGGGGGGGGGGGGCGAAGAAGCTGGATCTGGATGCGATGTAACTGCACCCCAAGTGAAGATGTTTGAAAGGCACCTCCAGCAGCACACTTACGGAGCCTGCCGCGGTCCACGGAGTGGCACAGACGTGAACCGCGGCAGTGCCATTTAAATCATTTCGCTCGCTCACTTGTAATTCTTTCAGTCGCCATTTTTTTATGAAGACTATATTCTCTCCTCTGGTGTCACTGGGTTGTGATC
Source organism: Penium margaritaceum (assembly GCA_023375785.1). NCBI lineage: Eukaryota > Viridiplantae > Streptophyta > Zygnematophyceae > Desmidiales > Peniaceae > Penium > Penium margaritaceum. The sequence goes on from SZWC01002920.1 coordinate 154,676, forward strand.
TGGTGCCATCTGTGTATGGCTGGTGTTCTCCTTCTGATCACAAAAACTATTTTCTGACTGGTCTGGCCACCAAGGGTAAAGTCTTCAGGCATTCAACGATCCTTAATTTTCTTCAAGCGCAGGCACAATGGTGCAGGTGCAAAGTCGCAGGGGTAAAGGCGCAGGGGTAAAGGCGCACACGCCAAGGCGCAGGCACGGGCGCAGGCGCAGGCGCGGGCGTAGGCACAAAAGGTGCAGGTGCTAAGGCACAGACACAAAGGCGAAAGCGCAAAGGTGAAGGCGCAAAGGCGCAGCCGCAAAGGCACAAGCCAAAGGCGCAGGAGAAAAGGCACAGGCGCAAAGGCGCAGGTGCAAAGGCGCAGGCGCAAAGGCGCAGGCGCGCAGGCGTAGGCGCAGGCGCGCAGGCGCAAAGGTGAAGGTGCAGGCGCGTAGGCGCAAAGGTGCAGGCGCAAAGGTGCATGCGCCAAGGTGCAGACACAAAGGCGCATGTGCAAAGGCACAGGTGCAAAGGCGCAGGCGCAAAGGCGCAGGCGCGCAGGCGCAAAGGTGAAGGTGCAGGCGCGTAGGCGCAAAGGTGCAGGCGCAAAGGTGCATGCGCCAAGGTGCAGACACAAAGGCGCATGTGCAAAGGCACAGGTGCAAAGGCGCAGGTGCATAGGCACGAGCGCACAGGCGCAGGCGCACAGGTGCAGGCGCACAGGTGCAGGCGCACAGGCGCAAGCGCAAAGGCGCAGGCACAAAGGCGCAGGCACAAAGGCGCAGGGGCAAAGGCGCAGGAGCAAAGCCTCAGGCGCAAAAGCGCAGTCGCCTTTGCGCCTGCGCAAAGGCGCAGGCGCAAAGGCGCAGGAGAAAAGGCGCAGGGGCAAACGCGCACACGCCAAGGTGCAGGCACGGGCGTAGGTGCAGGCGCAGGCACGGGTGCAGGCGCAAAGGCGCAGGCGCAAAGGCGCAGGAGAAAAGGCGCAGGGGCAAACGCGCACACGCCAAGGTGCAGGCACGGGCGTAGGTGCAGGCGCAGGCACGGGTGCAGGCGTAAAGGCGCAGGTGCTAAGACGCAGACACAAAGGCACAAGCACAAAAGCGCAGGCGCAAAGGCGCAGGCGCAAAGGCACAAGCCAAAGGCGCAGGCGCAAAGGCGCAGGCGCAAAGGTGCAGGTGCAAAGGCGCAGGCGCAAAGGCGCAGGCACAAAGGCGCAGGCGCAAAGGCGCAGGGGCAAAGGCGCAGGGGAAAAGGCACGGGCGCAAATGCGTAGGCGCAAAGGCATGGGCGGAAAGGCGCAGGCGCAAAGGCGCAGGCACAAAGGCGCAGGCGCAAAGGCGCAGGGGCAAAGGCGCAGGGGAAAAGGCACGGGCGCAAATGCGTAGGCGCAAAGGCATGGGCGGAAAGGCGCAGGCGCACAGGCCCAGGCGGACGGGCGCAGGGGCAGGTGCACAGGGGCAGGTGCAAAGGCGCAGGCATATAGGCGCAGGTGCAAAATCGCAGGCGCAAAGGCGCAGGCGCAAGGTTCTGGGGCAAAGGCGCAGGGGCAAAGGGGCACGTGCCAAGGCGCAGGAATGGGTGCAAACGCGGACGCAGGCGCAAAGGCGCAGGCGCAAAGGCCTAGATACAAAGGCGCAAGCACAAAGGTGCAGGCGCAAAGGTGCAAGCCAAAGGCGCAGGCACAAATGTGCAGGCGCAAAGGCACAGGCACAAAGCTGCAGGCATAAAGGCACAGGTGCAAAAGCGCAGGCACAAAGGGAAAGGCACAAAGGCGTAGGCGCAATGGCACATGTGCAATGGTGTAGGCGCAAAGGCACAGGAGCAAAGGGGCAGGTGCAAAGGCGTAGGTGCAAAGGTGAAGGCGCAAAGGCGCAGGCGCAATGGCACATGTGCAATGGTGTAGGCGCAAAGGCACAGGAGCAAAGGGGCAGGTGCAAAGGCGTAGGTGCAAAGGTGAAGGCGCAAAGGCGCAGGCGTAAAGGCACAAGCGCAAAGGCGCAGGCAGAAAGGTGCAGGCGCAAGGGCAAAGGCGCAAAGGTGCAAGTGGAAAGGCGAAAGTGCAAAATGCGCAGTCACAAAGGCACAAGTGCAAAGGCACAGGCGCAAAGGCAAAGTGCAAAGGCGCAGGTGCAAAGGCGCGGGCACAAATGCGCAGGAGCGCAGGCGTAGGCACAGGTACAGGCGTGTAGGCACAAAGGTGAAGGCGCAGGCGCGCAGGCGCAAAGGCGCGATGCAAAGGCGCATGCGCCACGGCGCATGCACAAAGACGCAGGCGCACTGGCACAGGCGCAAAGGCGCTGGGGCAACGGTGCAGGGGCAAAGGTGCAGGTGCAAATGTGCAGGCGCAAAGCCATAGGTGCTAAGGCGCAGGTGCACAGGTGCAGGTGCAGAGGCGCAGGTGTACAGGCGCATAGGCACAGGCGCAAAGGTGCAAGCGCAAAGGCGCAGGCGCAAAGGCATAGGCGCAAAGGTGCAGGCGCAAAGGCGCATTTGCACAGTCATAGGCACACAGGCGCAGGCCCACAAACACAGGCGCAAAGAGGCAGGCGCAAAGGCATAGCCGCAAAGGCGTAGGCGCAAAGGCGCAGGTGCAAAAGCATAGGGGCAAAGGTGCAGGGACAAAGGGGCAGGAACAAATGTACGGGCACAATGGCACAGGTGCTAAGGCACAGGGACACAGGCACAAGCGCACAGGCTCAGGCGCACAGGTGTAGGTGCACAGGCGAAAAGGCACAGGCGCAAAAGCGCAGGTGCAAAGGCGCAGGCGCAAAGGCACAGGTGCAAGGTGCAGGGGCGAAGGCACAACGACAAAGGTGCAGACACCATGGAGCAGGCGCGGGCTCAGGCGGGGGCACATGCGCAAAGGCGCAGGCAAAAGGCGCAGATAAAAATGCGCAAGCTTAAAGGCGCAGGCGCAAAGGCGCAAGCGCAAAGGCACAGGTGAAAAGGCGCAGGCGCAAAGGTGCAGGCGCAAAGGCGCAAACGCAAAGGCAGAGGCGCACAGGCGCAGGCGCACAGGCGCAGGTGCAGGCGCACCGGTGCAAAGGTGAAGGCGCAGGAGTGCAAGCGCTAAGGCGCAGGTGCAGAGGCGCACGTGCCAAGGCGCAGGCGCAAAGGCGCACGTACAAAGGCACAGGCACAAAGGGCAGGCGCAAAGGCGCAGGCGCACAGGCGCACGCGCAAAGGCGCAGGCGCAAAGGGGCAGGAGCAAAGGCGCAGGCGCAAAAGCGCAGGCGCACAGACGCAGGTGAAAAGGTGGAGGGGCAAAGGCGCAGGCGCAAAGGCGCATGCGCCAAGGCGCAGGTGCGGGTGCAAGCGCGGGCTTAGGCGCAAAGGTGCAGACACAAAGGCACAGGCACAAATGCACGGGCGCAAAGGCGCAGGCGCAAAGGCGCAAGCCAAAGGCATAGGCACAATGGCGCAGGTGCAAATGCACAGGCACAAAGGCGCAGGCGCAAAGGAAAGGGCGCAAAGGCACAAGTGCAAAGGTGCAGGTGCAAAGGCACAGGCACAAAGGCGCAGGCGCGCAGGAGCAGGTGCATGCGTGCTGGCGCAAAGGTGAAGGCGCAGGCGCATAGGCGCGAAGGCGCGATGCAAAGGCGCATGCGCCAAGGCGCAGGCGCAAAGATGCAGGCGGAAAGGCGCAGATGGAAAGGTGGAGGCGCAAAGGCGCAGGCGCAAAGCGCATGCACAAAAGGCACAGGTGCAAAGGCGCAGGCACACAGGCGCAAGTGGAAAGGTACAGGAGAAAAGGCACATGCGCAAAGGTGTAGGCGCAAAGGCCCAGATGCAAATGCACAGGCACAAAGGCATAGGCACAAAGGCAAAAGGCGCAAAGGCGCAGGTGCAAAGGCGTAGGTGCAAAGGCGCAGGAGCAAAGGCGCATGGGCAAAGGCGTAGGCGCAAAGGCGCAGGCGTAGGCGCGCAGGCGCAAAGGTAAAAGCGCAGGCGCGTTGGCGCAAAGGCGCACGCGCAAAGGCGCATGCGCCAAGGCACAGGTGCAAAGGCACAGGCGCAAAGGCACACGTTCAAAGGTGCAAGTACAAAGGCACCGCACACAGGCGTAGGCGGACAGGTAAGGGCGCACAGGCGGAGGCGCACAGGCGCAGGCGCACAGGCGCACGCGCAAAGGCGCAGGCGTAGGCGCGCAGGCGCAAAGGTAAAAGCGCAGGCGCGTAGGCGCAAAGGCGCACGCGCAAAGGCGCATGCGCCAAGGCACAGGTGCAAAGGCACAGGCGCAAAGGCACACGTTCAAAGGTGCAAGTACAAAGGCACCGCACACAGGCGTAGGCGGACAGGTAAGGGCGCACAGGCGGAGGCGCACAGGCGCAGGCGCACAGGCACAGGCGTACAGGCACAGGCGCAAAGGCGCAGGCGCAAAGACGCAAGCGGAAAGGCACAGGGGCAAAGGCGCAGGGGCAAATGCGCATGCGCAAATGCGCAGATGCAAGGGAACAAGCGCAAAGGCGCAGGTGCACAGGCACAGGCGCACAGGCCCACACGCACAAGCGCAGGCGCAAAGGCGCAGGGGCAAATGCGCATGCGCAAATGCGCAGATGCAAGGGAACAAGCGCAAAGGCGCAGGTGCACAGGCACAGGCGCACAGGCCCACACGCACAAGCGCAGGCGCAAAGGCGCAGGCGCAAATGCCAAGGCGCAAAGGCGCAGTGGCAAAGGCGCAGGAGCAAAGACGTAGGCGCCAAGGCAGAGGTGCGAGTGCAGGCACGGGCGCACGTGCGGATGCAGACGCAAAGGCGTAGGCGCAAAGGCGCAGGTGCAAAGGCGCAAGAACAATGGCGGAAGCACAAAGGCGCATGTACAAAGGCACAGGCGCAAAGGTGAAGGCGCACAGGCGCAGGCGCAAAGGCACAGGCGCAAAGGCGCAGGCGCAAAGGCGCAGGTGCAAAGGTGCAGGTGCAAAGGTGCAGGTGCAAAGGCGAACGCGCAAAGGCGTAGGGGAAAAGGCGGATGCGCAAAGGCACAGGCGCACAGGCGCACGCGCATAGGCGCAGGTGCAAACGCGCAAGCGCAAAGGTGCACGTGTAAAAGCGCAGGCGCAAAGGCGCAGGCGCAAAGGCACAGGCGCACAGGCGCACGCGCATAGGCGCAGGTGCAAACGCGCAAGCGCAAAGGTGCACGTGTAAAAGCGCAGGCGCAAAGGCGCAGGCGCAAAGGCGCAGGCGCAAAGGCACAGGGGGGAAGGCGCAGGGGCAAAGGCGCACACACAAAGGCGCAGGCACGGGCGTAGGTGCAGGCACATGCGCAGGATCAAAGGCGCATGTGTTAAGGCGCAGGCACATAGGCACAAGAGCAAAGGCGCAGGCGCAAAAGCGCAGGCGCAACGGCACAAGCCAAAGGCGCAAACGCAAAGGCGCAAGCACAAAGGCCCAGGTGCAAAGGCGCAGGCACAAAGGCGCAGGCACAAAGGCGCAGGCGCAAAGGCACAGGGGCAAAGGCATAGGGAAAAGGCGTGAGCACAAATGCGCAGGCGCAAAGGCACAGGCGGAAAGGCACAGGCGCAGGCGCACAGGCTAAGGCGCACAGGCGCAAAGGCGGAGGCGCAAACGTGCAGGCCCAAAGGCACAGGCGCAAAGGTTTAGGGGCAAAGGCGCAGGGGCAAAGGCGCACACGCCAGGGTGCAGGCGCAGGTGCAGGCGCGGGCGCAGGTGCAAAGGCGCAGGCGCAAAGGCGCAGACACAAAGGCGCAATCACAAAGGTACAGGCGCAAAGGCACAGGTGCAAAGGCGCAAGCGGAAAGGTGCAGGCACAAATGCGCAGGCGCAAAGGCGCAGGCACAAAGGCGCAGGTACAAAGGCGCAGGCGCGAAGGCGCAAGCGCAAAGGGGCAGGTGCAAAGGCGCAGGCGCACATGCACAGGCGCACAGGCACAGACGCACATGCGCAGGCGCACAGGCGCAGGCACACAGGCGCAGGCGCAAAGGTGGAGGTGGAAAGGCGCAGGTGGAAAGGCGTATGCGCAAAGGAGTAGGCGCAAAGGCGCACGCGCAGAGGCAAAGGCGCAAAGGCGCAGGTGCAAAACAAAGGCTCAAAGGCACAGGGGCAAAGGCGTAGGGCCTAAGGCGCACGCGCCAAGGCACAGGCACGGGCGCAGGCGCAAGCGTGGGTGCAGGCGCAAAGGCACAAGCGCTCAAGCGTAAGCACAAAGGCGCAAGCACAATAGCGCATGCGCAAAGGCACAAGCCAATGGTGCAAGCGCACAGGCGGAAGCGCAAAGGCGCAGGCGCAAAGGCGCAGGCGCAAAGGCGCAGGTGCAAAGGCGCAGGCACAAATGTGTAGGCGGAAAGGCGCAGGTGGAAGGGCGCATGCGCAAAGGCACAGGCGCAAAGGCACAAACCCAATGGTGCAGGCATAATGTCGCAGGTACATTTGTACCTGCGACATTACGCCTGCACCATTGCACCTTTGTGCCTGTGCATTTGCACAGGCACAAAGGTGCAGGTGCAAAGGCACAGGCGCAAAGGCGGAGGTACAAATGCGCACGTGCAAAGGCGCAGGCGCAAAGGTGCAGGCCTGCAGGCGCAGGTGTACAAGCGTGCAGGCGCAAAGGTGAAGGCACAGGCACGCAAGTGCAAAGGCGCACGTGTCACTGCGCAAGCGCAAAGGCGCAGGCGCAAAGGCGCAGGCACAAAGGCACATGCGCAAAGGCACAGGCGCACAGGGGAGGGCGCAGATGCGCAGGCGCACAGGCACGGGCGCACAGGCGCAGGCGTAAAGGCGCAGGCGCAAAGGCGCAGGGGCAAAGGCACAGGGGCAAAGGCATAGGCACAAATGTGCAGGTGCAAAGGCACATGCGCAAAGGCACAGGTGCACAAGCGCATGCACACAGGCGTAGGTGCACAAGCGCAGGCGCAAAGGCGCATACACAAATGCACAAGCTTAAAGGCGCAGGCACAACGGCAAAGGCGCAAAGGCGTAGGGGCAAAGGCGCAGGTGCAAATGCGCAAGCACAAAGGCGCAGGCACAAAGGCATAGGCACATAGGCGCTAGCGCAAAGGCGCAGGTGCAAAGGCACAGGCACAAAGGCATAGGCGCAAAGGTGCAGGAGCAAAGGCATAGGTGCAAATGTGCAAGCACAAAGGCGCAGGCGCAAAGGCACAGGCGCAAAGGCACAGGTGCACAGGCGTAGGCGCAAAGGCACAGGTGCAAAGGCGTACGTGCAAAGGCAGAGGCGCAAAGGCGCAGGTGCAAAGGTGCACACGCAATGGCGCAGGTGCGCAGGCGTGCAGGCGCAAAGGTGAAGGAGCAGGTGTGCAGGGGCAAAGGTGCAGGCGCAAAGGCGCAGGCGCAAAGGCTCATGCGCCAAGGCGCAAGCGCAAAGGCGCAGGTGCAAAGACGCAGGCGCAAAGGTGCAGGCACAGAGGCACAGGCACACAGGCACAAGCGCACAGGCGTAGGCCCACAGGCGCAGGCCCACAGGCGTAGGCGCAAAGGCGCAGGCACAAAGGCGCAGGCGCAAAGGCGCTGGCGCAAAGACGTAAGGGCAAAGGCGGAGGAGCACATGCGTAGGCGCATAGGTGCAGGAGCAAAGGCGCAGGGGCAAAGTTGTAGGCACCAAGGAGAAGACACGGGTGCAGGTCCAAAGGCGCAGACACAAAGGCGCAAGCCGAAAGGCGCAGGCGCAAAGGCGCAGGGGCAAAGTTGTAGGCACCAAGGAGAAGACACGGGTGCAGGTCCAAAGGCGCAGACACAAAGGCGCAAGCCGAAAGGCGCAGGCGCAAAGGCGCAGGTGAAAATGTGCAGGCGTAAAGGCCCAGGCGCAAAGGCGGAGGCGCAAAGGTGCAGGCACAAAAAAACAGGCGCAAAGGCGTAGGCACAAAGGCGCAGGTGCAAAGGCACAGCCGCACAAGTGCGGACGCACAGGCGCAAGCGCACAAGTGCGGGTGCATAGGCGTAGGCGCAAAGGCACAGGCGCAAAGGCGCAGGGGCAAAGGCGAAGGGGCAAAGGCGCAGGCGCCATGCGCAGGCGCAAAGGCAAAAGCGCAAAGGCGCAGGTGCACAGGTGCAGGCGCACAGGCGCAAACGTACAGGCGCAGGCGCAAAGGCACAGTCGCAAAGGCGCTGGTGCAAAGGCACAGGCACAAAGGCGCAGGCACAAAGGCGCAGGGCCAAAGGCGCAGGGGCAAAGGCGCAGGCACCAAGGAAAAGACGTGTGCGCAGGCATGGGCGCAGGCGCGGGTACATGCACAAAGGCGCAGGCGCAAAGGCACAGACACAAAGGCGCAAGCTTAACGGCACACGCGCAAAGGTGTAGGCGCCAATGCGCAGGCACAAAGGCGCAGGTGCAAAGGTGCACACGCAATGGCGCAGATGCGCAAGCACAGGCGCAGGCGTGCAGGCGCAAAGGTGAAGGAGCAGGTGTGCAGGTGCAAAGGTGCAGGCGCAAAGGCGCATGCGCAAAGGCTCATGCGCCAAGGCGCAAGCGCAAAGGCGCAGGCGCAAAGACGCAGGCGTAAAGGTACAGGCACAAAGGCACAGGCGCACATGCACAGGCGCACAGGCGTAGGCCCATAGGCGCAGGCCCACAGGTGTAGGCGCAAAGGCGCAGGCACAAAGGCGCAGACGCAAAGGCGCAGGCGCAAAGACGTTAGGGCAAAGGCGGAGGAGCACATGCGTAGACGCATAGGCGCAGGGGCAAAGGCGCAGGGGCAAATTTGTAGGCACCAAGGAGAAGACGCGGGTGCAGGCCCAAAGGCGCAGACACAAAGGCGCAAGCGGAAAGTCGCAGGCGCAAAGGCGCAGGTGCAAAGTTGTAGGCGCAAAGGCCCAGGCGCAAAGGCGCAGGCGCAAAGGTGCAGGCGCAAAGGCGCAGACACAAAGGCGCAAGCGGAAAGTCGCAGGCGCAAAGGCGCAGGTGCAAAGTTGTAGGCGCAAAGGCCCAGGCGCAAAGGCGCAGGCGCAAAGGTGCAGGCGCAAAGAAACAGGCGTAAAGGCGCAGGCACAAAGGCGCAGGCGGAAAGGCACAGGCGCAAAGGCGCAGGTGCAAAGGCGCAGGCGCAAAGGCGCAGGCGCAAAGGCGAAGGCACAAAGGTGCAGGCGCAATGGCGCAGGTACGCAGGCGCAGGCACAGGCGCGCAGGCGCAAAGGTGAAGGCGCAGGCGCTCAGGCGCAAAGGCGCAGGCGCAAACATGCAGGTGCAAAGGCTCATGCGCCAAGGCGCAGGCGCAAAGGCGCAGGCGCAATGGCGCAGGTACGCAGGCGCAGGCACAGGCGCGCAGGCGCAAAGGTGAAGGCGCAGGCGCTCAGGCGCAAAGGCGCAGGCGCAAACATGCAGGTGCAAAGGCTCATGCGCCAAGGCGCAGGCGCAAAGGCGCAGGCACAAAGGCAAAGGCGCAAAGGTGTAGGCGCAAAGGCGCAGGCAAACAGGTGCAGGCCCACAGGTGTAGGCCCACAGGCGAAGGCGCAAAGGCGCAGGCGCAAAGGCGCAGGCACAAAGGCAAAGGCGCAAAGGTGTAGGCGCAAAGGCGCAGGCAAACAGGTGCAGGCCCACAGGTGTAGGCCCACAGGCGAAGGCGCAAATGCGTAGGCGCAAAGGCGCAGGCGCAAAGACGCAGGGGCAAAGGCGCAGGGGCCAAGGCGCAAGCGCACAGGGATAGGGGCAAAGGCGTAGGGGCAAAGGTGTAGGCGCCACGGAGAAGACGCAGACGCAGGCGCAAAGTCGCAGACACAAAGGCACAAGTGCAAAGGCGCATACGCGAAGATGGAGACGCAAAGGCGCATGCACAAAGGCGCAGGCGCAAAGGCACAGGCGCAAAGGCGCAGACACAAAGGCACAAGTGCAAAGGCGCATACGCGAAGATGGAGACGCAAAGGCGCATGCACAAAGGCGCAGGCGCAAAGGCACAGGCGCAAAGGCGCAGTTGCAAAGGCGCAGGTGCAAAGGCGCAGGCGCAAAAGTGCAGGCGCAAAGGCGCAGACACAAAGGCGTAGGCGCAAAGACGTAGGCGCAAAGGCGTAGGCGCAAAAGCGCAGGCGCAAAGGCGCAGGTGCGAAGGCTCATGTGCAACGTTGCAGGCGCAAAGGCGCAGGCACAGAGGTGTAGGCGCAAAGGCGCAGGCGCAAAGGCGCGGGGGCAGAGGCACAAGGGCAGAGGCGCAGGCGCCAAGGTGCAGGCGCGGATGCAGATGCGGCACACGCAGCGGAGGCATAGGCGCAGGCGCAGGTGCAAAAGCGTAGGCGCAAAGGCGGAGGCACAAAGGCGCATGTGCAAAGGCAGATGCGCAAAGGCATATGTACAAAGGCGTAAGCCAAAGGCGCATGCGCAAAGGCGCAGGTGCAAAGGTGCAGGCGCAAAGGTGCAGGCGCACAGGCGCGAGACACAGGCGCATGAGCACAGGCGTAGGCGCACAGGCGCAGGCGTAAAGGCGCAGGTGCAAAGGCTCAAACACAAAGGTACGGGCATTAAGGTGCAGGCACAAAGGCATAGGTACAAAGGCGCAAGGGAAAAGGCGCAAGGGCAAAGAAGCAAGCACAAAGATGCATGCGCAAAGGCGTAGGGACAAAGATGCAGGCACAAATGCACAAGCGCAAAGGCGCAGGCGCAAAGGTGAAGGCGCAAAGGCACAGATCCAAAGGCGCAGGCACAAAGGCGCAGTTGCAAAGGTGTAGGCACAATGGCGCAGGCTCAAAGGCGTAGGCGCAAAGGCGCATGCGCAAAGGCGCACGCACAAAGGCACAGGTGCAAAGGCGCACGCGCAAAGGCGCAGGCGCAAAGGCACAAACGCTGAGGCACAGGGGCAAAGGTGCAGGTGCAAAGGCATAGGCGTGAAGGCGCAGGATCAAAGGCGCAGGCGCATAGGTGCATGCACAAATGCGCAGGTGCAAAGGCATAGGCACAAAGGTGCAGGCGCACAGGCACAGGTGCACAGGAGCAGGCGCACAGGTGCAGGTGTACAGGCGCAGGCGCAAAGGCGCAGGCGCAAAGGCGTAGGGGCAATGGCGCAGGAGCAAAGGCGTAGGCGCCAAGGCGCAGGCGGGGGCGCAGATGCGAGCACAGGCGTAGGCGCAGGTGCAAAGGTGCAAGCGCAAAGGCGCAGACACAAAGGTGCAAATGCAAAGGCGCAGGCGCAAAGGCACAGGTGCAAAGGCGCAGGCGCAAGGGCACAGGCGCAAAGGCATTGGCGCGCAGGCACAGGGGCGGAGGCGCAAACGCAGGTGCAAAGGCAAAGGTGTAGTCACGTAGGCGTAATGGTGCAGGTGCAAAGGCACACACGCAAAGGCGCAGGCGCAAAGGTGCAGGCGCAAAGGCGCAGGTGCAAAGGCAAAGGTGTAGTCACGTAGGCGTAATGGTGCAGGTGCAAAGGCACACACGCAAAGGCGCAGGCGCAAAGGTGCAGGCGCAAAGGCGCAGGCGCATAGGCGCAAAGGTGAAGGCACAGGCGCGCAAGCACAAAGGCACAAGCGCAAAGGTGCAAGCGCAAAGGTGTAGACACAAAGGCACAAACGTAAAGGCGCAGACACAAAGGCGCAAACACGCAGGTGCAAAAGGTGCAAGGTGCAGGCGCAAGGGCACATGCACAAAGGCGTAGGCGCGCAGGCGCAGGGGCGGAGGTGTAGGCGTAGGTGCAAAGGCGAAGGTGCAGTCACGCAGGCACAATGGCACAGGCGCAAAGGCAAAGTCGGAAAGGCGTAGGTGCAAAGGAACAGGCACAGATTCACAGGCGCAAAGGCGCAAGCACAAAGGTGCAGGCGCAAAGGCGTAGACGCAAAGGCGCATGCGCAAAGCGGCAGGCACGAAGGCACAGGCGCAACGGCGCAGGTGCAAAGGCGCAGGCGGAAAGGTGCAGGCGTAAATGCGCATGCACATTTCAGAAATCTATGTGGGGTGGCAGTTCCAACGTGGCCTGACTGGTCTTCTGTGATCACAGCTCCGTTTGTGAGAGTTCTGAGTCTAAGCGTGAGCTTTCTGGTCACCTCATGCTATGTTTGTGGGAGTGGAAGGGAGAGTTGTGAAACAGTGACTTTTGTGAAGGCAATAACACGATTTTGCATTAGTTTGTAAAGATTAACATGAACTGATGAGTTGTAGGACTAGTGCCAAGCTCTCCAACACACTAATCTGCTCGCAATTGGGTTAACCATTGTTGTGCCCTAGTTACACCTTAGTTACACCCTAGTTGCGCCCTAGTTGCACCCTAGTTGCACCCTACTTGCGCCCTAGTTGCGCCCTAGTTCTGCCCCACTTGCCCCCTACTTGCGCCCTACTTGCGCCCTAGTTCTGTCCTATTTGCACCCTTGTTGGATCCTACTTGCACCCTACTTGTACCCTACTTGTGCCCTAGTTGCGCCCTAGTTGCGTCCTAGTTGCGCCCTACTTGCGCCCTACTTGCGTCCTAGTTGCACCCTACTTTTGTCCTAGTTGCACCGTAGTTGCACCCTACTTTTGTGCTAGTTGCACCCTAGTTGCGCCCTAGTTTTGTCCTACTTGCACCCTACTTGTGCCCTACTTGCGTCCTACTTGCGCCCTACTTGTGTCCTACTTTCGCCCTAGTTGCACCCTTGTTGCACCCTAGTTGTGCCCTAGTCACCCCTCAATTTGGCACTAGCTATGCCCTAGATGCGCTCGAGTTGCTCCCTACTTGTGCCCTACTTGCTCCATACCGGCGCCCTAGTTGTGTCCTAGTTGCGCCCTACTTGCCCCCTACTTGCACCCTTCTTGTGCCCTAGTCGTGCCTTAGTTGCGGCCTAGTTGCGCCCTACTTGCCCCCTACTTGCACCCTTCTTGTGCCCTAGTCGTGCCTTAGTTGCGGCCTAGTTGCGCCCTACTTGCCCCCTACTTGCACCCTTCTTGTGCCCTAGTCGTGCCTTAGTTGCGGCCTAGTTGCGCCCTACTTGCCCCCTACTTGCACCCTTCTTGTGCCCTAGTCGTGCCTTAGTTGCGGCCTAGTTGCGCCCTACTTGCCCCCTACTTGCACCCTTCTTGTGCCCTAGTCGTGCCTTAGTTGCGGCCTAGTTGCGCCCTACTTGCCCCCTACTTGCACCCTTCTTGTGCCCTAGTCGTGCCTTAGTTGCGGCCTAGTTGCGCCCTACTTGCCCCCTACTTGCACCCTTCTTGTGCCCTAGTCGTGCCTTAGTTGCGGCCTAGTTGCGCCCTACTTGCCCCCTACTTGCACCCTTCTTGTGCCCTAGTCGTGCCTTAGTTGCGGCCTAGTTGCGCCCTACTTGCCCCCTACTCGCACCCTACTTCCGCCCTCGTTGCGCTCTAGTTGCACCCTACTTTTGTGCTAGTTGCACCCTAGTTGCGTCCTAGTTGTGTCCTCGTTGCGCCCTAGTTGCGCCACAGTTCGGCACAAGCTACGTCCTAGTTACACCCTAGGTACGTCCTAGTTGCGCCCTACTTGCGCCCTACTTGCGTCCTGATTGCGCCCTAGTAACACCCTAGTTGCGCCCTAGTTACGTCCTAGTTGTACGTTACTTGCGCCCTACTTGCACCCAACTTGTGCCCTAGTTGCGCCCTTGTTATGCCCTAGTTGCACCCTATTGGTCCCCTACTTACACCCTACTTGCGCCCTACTTGCACCCAACTTGTGCCCTAGTTGCGCCCTTGTTATGCCCTAGTTGCACCCTATTGGTCCCCTACTTACACCCTACTTGCGCCCTACTAGCGACCCGGTTGTACCCTGGTTCCGCCCTTGTTGTGCCCTACTTGCGTCCTACTTGAACCCTAGTTGCGCCCTAGTTACGTCCTTGTTGTGCCTTACTTGCGCCCTAGTTATGCCCTACTTGCATCCTAGTTACGCCCTAGTTGCGCGTCAATCCGGCACTAGCTACGTCCTAGTTGCGCCCTAGTTGGGCCCTAGTTGCGCCCTAGTTACGTCCTAGTTGTGCCCTACTTGCGCCCTAGTTGCACCCTACGTACACCCTAGTTGCGCCCTTCTTGCGCCTATGTTTTCATTTATGGTTGATCATCCCTAAAACATACACTCTTCATGTAGTGTACGTGTTAAACGTAGGCCCTTGGAAGTTTCACGTCACCTTCTTGGAAGTTATGCTTCCACTTTTTTTCTACATCTGTTCATACATATAAGAACGTGTTTTCATGATTAAATACACGAAACTTCCTGGAACATTTTTATAAAAATTCAACACTAGTTAAAAACCATGGTTTCATCTTTCTCAACGCCATTTTGCTTTTCCCTGAAAACGACATACATTTCGATGAAAACGTGCCAGGTGCTACTTCTGTCAGAACCATCCCGGTATATTTTAGGACACGGAACTCGTTGGAACAAAGTCCGACATGTTGTTACAACCGTCATCTTTATTGTTTTTCATTGCCCGTGCACCTGCTAATCCCCGCGGTAGCTGGGCCCAACTGGTTCCGATCTATCGTGGGGAGGGATTCTCTCATCCACCTACTCACACATCATGCAACCCGAAAAGTTTCGATCGAATGGATACCCAAATCACACCCGGAGCTGGAAGGATTTTTTTTTTCCTTGCCTGCGCTCCTGCTGGGCACCGCGGTAGCGGGAACCAGCAGGTTCCCTTCTATCGTAAGGGGGAATCCCGAACTCCCACACTCAGATGACTCGCACATCCTTAGCTCGCTTCGTCAATCATCGATAACTTTACATCGGCGGTCGACGTGTCGAGATGCATTAGTGAATAAATTTTTCTTTCTTCACTGAAACTAGATACAGTGACCAGCTACAATAAGCAAATACAATCGAGCATTTTGGGGAGGGGGGGTGGGCATTTTGGGAGGGGGGGTGGGACAGTGTCTATGGTCCGTGTATCGCGACGACCTGTAAAAAATACTCTAGTGTACATGAGACACTAGTGTACAAATGTCGATGCAGCCCAATACACGCCCCACCTGCACTGGCCCAATACACTCAACGGGTTTGGTGGGGGTGGGGGGGGGGGGGGGGGGTTATCCGGACACCGTGGGGACTGTTCCAAAGACTGCAATACCAACATGTTGACGTTGACAAACGATATCGTTGAACGTTGAGCGCACACCAATAGTTGATCTTCGATCGTCGATGATCGTACATCNGGGGGGGGGGGGGGGGGGGGGAGGGGGTTATCCGGACACCGTGGGGACTGTTCCAAAGACTGCAATACCAACATGTTGACGTTGACAAACGAGATCGTTGAACGTTGAGCGCACACCAATAGTTGATCTTCGATCGTCGATGATCGTACATCGGCGGTCGACGAGTAGAAATGCAATAGTGAATCACTTCTTTTTTCTCCACTGAACCTGGATACACTGACAAGCTACAATGAGCTAATACAATCGAGCATTTGAGGGGAGGGGGGGGGAGGGGGGGGGGCATCCGAATCTAATGTCCTCGAACCCTCCCCCTCCCAAAGAAGAAGTGTATTGGTACAGTGTCTACGGTGCGTGTATCGCATGGACAAGTAAAAAATACTCTAGTGTACATGAGACACTATTGTACAAATATCGATGCAGCTTTGAACACGCCCCAGGTTCACTTGCCCAATACACAAAGGGTTTGGGTGGGGAGGGGGGGTGGGTGGGGAGATCTTGAAAAACTGGGTGACTGTTCCACAGACTGGAACCCCCACACTTTGACGTCGTCCGAAAGTCGAAAAACGAGATCGTCGGTCGAAAATCGTACTCCTGTTGTCGATCTTTGATCGTCGATCTTAGATTGCATGTCGACAATACGATCGTCGATCTCTATACATCGGCAGTCTGAGACGGAATACATATGTGTATCGTCTTTTCGCTGTTCTAAAGAAACAGAATACACCACCCAGATGCATTCTGCCAATACAATTTACCGTTTGGAGGAGGGGGAGGGGGGGGCTCCAGATCCTATACGCACCTACCTCCCCAAAGCTTAAGTGTATTGGGATAGTACCGACGATTCGTGTATCTAAATGGACAAGGATAAAATGCACTAGTGTACATGGTACACTAGTGTACCGAATAGGATACTGTACAATACACGCACCAGCTAAACTTCCACAATACTTTCGATAGCTTTGGGAGGGGGTAGGGGGGTGGGGGATGGGAGGGGGGGCTCAACGAGTTCCGTAGTCTGTCGCAGAGAAGTACAAGATTGAGTAATCGCTAAATTACACTCGAAAGGAAACTTCTTTCCGATCGAGGTTTTGGCATCAGAAAGTAAAAAAACGATTTTCACATCAGACCTCTAATTACGTTTTAAGACAAATGTACGTCTATCTAGCATTCCTCCCAGAATGTCATGAATTTCTTTTTCGGCGGTTAGTTTTTTATTAATTCATTTACCATGGTACATGTATCATATACATAGTCTATACGTGAACAGAAGATTACAATCAGAGACAATTTCATGGAAATTTCCAGGTTTTACTCACCTAACACACTAAATGTGATGTACATCAAACGCCCACGATTAACCATACCTCTAAGTTGTGCCCTAGTTGTGCCCTAATTGCGCCCTAGTTGCGCCCCAGCTGAACACTAGCTACGCCCTAGTTGCGCCCTAGTTGCGTCATAGTTGCACCCTAGTTGCACCCTAGTTTCACGAAAGTTGCGCCCTAGTTGTGTCCTACTTGCGCCCTAGTTGCGCCCTTGTTGCGCCCTAGTTGTGCCCTAGTGGCTCCTCAGTTTGGCATGAGCTACGCCCTAGTTGCGCCCTAGTTGCGCCCTACTTGTGACCTACTTGCTCCATACTTGTGTCCTAGTTGCGTCCTTGTTACGCCCTAGTTGCGCCCTATATGCGCCCTCATTGTGCCCTAGTTGCGCCTAAGTTGGACACTAGCTATGTCCAAGTTGTGCCCTAGTTGCGCCATAGTTGTGCCCTAGTTGCGCCCTAGTTACGCCCTAGTTGCGCCCTATATGCGCCCTCATTGTGCCCTAGTTGCGCCTAAGTTGGACACTAGCTATGTCCAAGTTGTGCCCTAGTTGCGCCATAGTTGTGCCCTACTTGCACCCTACTTTCGCCCTACTTGCGCCCTAGTTGCGCCCTAATTGTGCCCTAGTTGCACCTTAGTTGGACACTAGCTACACCCTAGTTACACCCTAGTTGCACCCTACTTGCGCCCTAGTTGCGCCCTAATTGTGCCCTAGTTGCACCTTAGTTGGACACTAGCTACACCCTAGTTACACCCTAGTTGCACCCTATTTGCGCCCTAGTTGAGTCCTAGTTACGCCCTAGTTGCACCATAATTCCGCCCTACTTGCGTCCTCGTTGCGACCTAGTTACGCCCTAGTTGCACCCTCCTTGCGCCCTACTAGCGCCCCACTTGCGCCCTACTTGCACCCCACTTGCGCCCTACTTGCGCCCTACTTGTGTCCTGTTGGGCCCTAGTTGCAACCTAGGTGCGCTTCAGTTGGGCACTAGCTAGACCTTAGTTGCGCACTAGTTTCACCCTAGTTGTGCCCTAGTTGCACCCTAGTTGCACCCTATTTGCGCCCTAGTTGTGCCCTGCTTACGCCCTACTGGCACCCTAGTTGCGCCCTAGTTGCACCCTACTTGCGCCCTACATTCTCCCTAGTAGCCCCCTAGTTGTACCCTTGTTGCATCCTACATGCGCCCTACTTGCGTCCTACTTGTACCCTAGCTGCACCCAGGTTGCACCCTACTTGCACCCTACTTGCACCCTACTTGCGCCCTACTTGTGCCCTAGTTGTGCCCTAGGTACACCCTGGTTGTGCCCTAGTTGTGCCCTACTTGCACCCTACTTATACCCTAACTGCGCCCTAGTTGCGCACTAGTTGCGCCCTTGTTGCGTCCTATTTGTTCCCGATTTGAACCCTAGTTGCGCCCTACTTACGCCCCAGTTGCACCCTACTTGTGCCCTACTTGTACCCTGGTTGTGTCCTACTTGCGTCCTAGTTGCACCCTAGTTGCGCCTTTGTTAGGCACTAGCTACATCCTAGTTGCGCCCTAGTTGTACCCTAGCTGCGCCCTAGTTGCGTCCTAGTTACGCCCTACTTGTGCCCTAGTTGTGCCCTACTTGCACCCTAGTTGCACCCTAGTTGCGCCTTTGTTAGGCACTAGCTACATCCTAGTTGCGCCCTAGTTGTACCCTAGCTGCGCCCTAGTTGCGTCCTAGTTACGCCCTACTTGTGCCCTAGTTACGCCCCACTTGCGCTCTAGTTGCGCCCTATTTACACCCTAGTTACGCCCTAGTTGCGCCCTAGTTGCACCCCACTTGGACACTCGCTACGCCCTAGTTGTGCCCTAGTTACGCCCCACTTGCGCTCTAGTTGCGCCCTATTTACACCCTAGTTACGCCCTAGTTGCGCCCTAGTTGCACCCCACTTGGACACTCGCTACGCCCTAGTTGTGCCCTAGTTGCACCCTAAGTGTACCCTAGTTGCGCCCTAGTTGTGCCTTACTTGCGCCCCAGTCACGCCCTACTTGCATCCTAGTTGCGCTTTAGTAGCGCCCTAGTTGTGCCCAAGTTACACCTCAGTTGGACACTAGCAATGCCCTAGTTGCGCCCTAGTTGTGCCTTACTTGCGCCCCAGTCACGCCCTACTTGCATCCTAGTTGCGCTTTAGTAGCGCCCTAGTTGTGCCCAAGTTACACCTCAGTTGGACACTAGCAATGCCCTAGTTGCACCCTAGTTGCGCCCTAGTTGCATCCTAGATGCGCCTTAGTTGCGTCTTATTTGCGCCCTAGTTGCTTCCTACTTGCGCCTTAGTTTCAGCCTAGTTGCACCTTAGTTGCGTCTCAGTTGGGTACTAGCTACACCCTAGTTGCACCCTAGTTGGGTCCTACTTGTGCCCTTGTTCCACCCTAGTTGCGCCCTACTTGCACCCTACACGCGCCCTACTTGTACCCTAGTTGCGCCCTAGTTGCGCCCTAGTTGTGCCCTACTTGCCCTCTACTTGCACCATACTTACGCCCTAGTTGCGCCCTTGTTGCACCCTAGTTGTGCCCTAGTTGCGCCCTAGTTGCTCCCTACTTGCGCCCTACTTGTACCCTAGTTGAACCCTAGTTGCGTCCTAGTTACGCCCTAGTTGCTCCCAAGTTACACCCTACTTGTGCCCTAGTTACGCCCTACTTGCCACGTAGTTGGACCCTAGTTACGCACTATTTGCACCGTACTTACGCCCTTCTTGCATCCTACTTGCGCCCTAGTTCCACCCTAGTTGCGCTCTAATTGCACCCTACTTGCACCCTACTTAAGACATACTTGCGCCCTTCTTGCGCCCTACTTGTGCCCTACTTGCACCCTAGTTGCACCCTAGTTGTGCCCTAGTTGCGCCCTAGTTGTCTCCTACTTGCGCCCTAGTTCCACCCTAGTTGCGCTCTAATTGCACCCTACTTGCACCCTACTTAAGACATACTTGCGCCCTTCTTGCGCCCTACTTGTGCCCTACTTGCACCCTAGTTGCACCCTAGTTGTGCCCTAGTTGCGCCCTAGTTACGCCTCAGTTGGACACCAGCTACATCCTAGTTGCACCCTAGTTGCGTCCTAGTTGCGTCCTACTTGCGGCCTACTTATGTCCTGCTTGCGCCCTAGTAGCACCCTAGTTGCACCCTAGTTGCATCCTACTTGCGCCCTACTTGCACCCTACTTGCGTCCTAGTTGCACCCTAGTTGTACCCTTCTTGCGCCCTTCTTGCATCCAACTTATGCCTTAGTTATGCACTAGTTACGCCCTAGTTGTACCCTAGATGTGCCCTATTTGCACCCTACTTGCGCCCTACAAGCGACCTAGTTGCGCCCTAGGTGCACCCTTGTTGCGCCCTACTTGCCTCCTACTTGAACCCTAGTTGAGTCCTAGTTGCGCCTTACTTGCGCCCTAATTGTGTCTTACTTGCGTCCTATGTGTACCCTAGTTGCGCCTAAATTAGGCACTAGCTACGTCCTAGTTACGCCCATGTTACGCCCTAGTTACGTCCTAGTTGCGCCCAAGTTGCACCCTACATGTGCCCTAGTTGCGCCCTACGTGCACCCTAGTTGCGCCCTACTTGCGCCTTGGTTGCGTCCTAGTTGCGCCCTAGTTGTGCCCGAAGTGGACACTAGCGACGCCCTAGTTGCGCCCTAGTCGCGCCCTAGTTGCGCCCTACTTGCGCCTTGGTTGCGTCCTAGTTGCGCCCTAGTTGTGCCCGAAGTGGACACTAGCGACGCCCTAGTTGCGCCCTAGTCGCGCCCTAGTTGCGCCCTAGTTGCACCCTAGTTGCACCCTAAATGTTCCCTACTTGCGCCCTACTTGTGTCCTATTTTTTCCCTACTTGCGTCCTACTTGCATCCTACTTGCGCCCTAGTTGTGTCCTACTTGCGCCCTTGTTGCGCCCTAGTTGTGCCCTAGCGATGCCTCAGTTTGGCACGAGCTACGTCCTAGTTGCGCCATAGTTGCGCTCTACTTCCGCCCTACTTGCTCCATACTTGCGTCCAAGTTGCGTCCTAGTTACGCCCTAGTTGTGCCCTATATGCGCCCTGGTTGCGCCCTAGTTGCGCCTAAGTTGGGCACTAGCTATGTCCTAGTTGTACCCTAGTTGCGCCCCGTTGCGCCCTACTTGCACCCTACTTGCGCCCTAAATGCGCCCTAGTTGCACCCTAGTTACGCCCTAGTGCACCTTAGTTGGGCACTAGCTAAGCCCTAGTTGCGCCCTAGTTGTACCAAAGTTGCGCCCTAGTTGCGCCCTAGTTACGCCCTAGTTGTGCCATAATTGCACCCTACATGTGTCCTCGTTGCGCCCTAGTTGTGCCCTAGTTGCACCCTCCGTGTCTCCTACTTGCACCCCACTTGCGCCATACTTGCGCCCTACTTGTGCCCTAGTTGCGTCCTAGTTGCGTCCTAGTTGCGCTTCAGTTGGGCGCTAGCTACGCCCTAGTTGCGCCCTAGTTGTACTCTAGCTGTGCCCTACTTGCACCCTAGTTGAGTCCTAGTTGCATCCTAGTTGCGCCCTACTTGCGCCCTACTTGCGCCCTAGTTCCGCCCTAGTTGCGCCCTAGTTGCGCCTACTTGCGCCCTAGTAGCGCCCTAGTTGCGCCCTTGCTACATCCTACTTGTGCCATACTTGTGCCCTACTTGCGCCCTAGCTCCACCCTAGTTGTGCCCTACTTGTGTCCTACTTGCGCTCTAGCTGAACCCTAGTTGCGCCCTAGTTGTGCCGTACTTGCGCCCTAGTTGTACCCTACTTGCGTCCTAGTTGCGCCCTCATTGCACCTCAGTTAAGAACTAGCCACGTCTTAGTTGCGCCCGAGTTACGCCATAGTTGCGCCCTAGTTTCGCCCCACTTGCGTCCTAGTTGTGTCCTAGTTGCGCCCTACATGCGCCCTAGTAGAACCCTAGTTGCGCCCTTGTTACGTCCTACATGCACCCAACTTGCGTCCTACTTGCACCCTAGCTGCGTCCTGGTTGCGCCCTACTTGCGCCCTACTTGTTCCCCAACTTGCGCCCTACTTGTGCCCTACTTGCACGCTAGTTGGATCCTGGTTGCACCCTAGTTGTGCCCTACTTGCACCCTACTTGTGTCCTAACTACCCCCTACTTGCGCACTAGTTGCGCCCTTGTTGCATCCTACTTGCTCCCGATTTGAACCCTAGTTGCGCCCGACTTATGCCCTAGTTGCGCCCTACTTGTGCCCTACTTATGCTCTAGTTGTGCCCTACTTGCGTCCTAGTTGCACCCTAGTTGCGTCTTTCTTAGGCACTAGCTACGTCCTAGTTGCACCTTAGTTGTACCCTAGCTACGCCCTAGTTGCGCCCTAGTTACGCCCTACTTGGACCCTAGCTGCGCCCCAGTTGTGCCCTAGTTGTGCCCTACTTGCGCCCTAGTTGTTCCCTAATTGCGTCCTAGTTTCAACCCAGTTGGGCACTAGCTAGGCCCTAGTTGTACCCTACTTGCGCCCTAATTGCACCCTAGTTACGCCCTAATTGCACCCTAGTTGCGCCCTAGTTGTGCCCTAGTCGCGCCCTACTTGCACCCTAGTTACGCCCTAATTGCGCCCCAGTTGCGCCCTAGTTGTGCCCTAGTCGCGCCCTACTTGCATCTTCGCTGCGCTTTAGTAGCACCCTATTTGTGCCCTGGTTGCACCTCAGTTGGGCACTAGATTTTCCCTATTTGCACCCTAGTTGCGCCCTAGTTGTATCCTACTTGCGCCCTAGTTGCTTCCTACTTGCGCCTTAGTTGCGCTCTAGTTGCGCCCTACTTGCGTCTCAGTTGGTTACTAGCTACACCCTAGTTGCACCCTAGTTGCGTCCTTGTTGTGCCCTAGTTCCGTCCTAGTTGCACCCTACTTCCACCCTACATGCACCTTACTTGTGCCCTAGTTACGCCCTATTTGCCCCCTAGTTGTGCCCTACTTGCCCCCTACTTGCACTCTACTTACGCCCTAGTTGCGCCCTAGTTGCACCCTAGTTGCGCCCTAGTTGCGCCCAACTTGCGTCCTACTTGTACTCTAGTTCAACCCTAGTTGCACCCTAGTTACGCCCTAGCTGCTCCCTAGTTACACCTTGCTTGAGCCCTAGTTATGCCCTACTTGCACCGTAGTTGAGCCCTAGTTGCACCCTAGTTGCACCGTCATTGCACCCTTCTTGTGTCCTACTTGTGCCCTAGTTCCGTCCTAGTTGCGCCCTAGTTGTACCCTACTTGCGCGCTACTTACGCCATACTTGCGCCCTTCTTGTGCCCTACATGCGCCCTACTTGCACCCTAGTTGCAACCTACTTGCGCCCTAGTTGTGCCCTAGTTACGCCTCAGTTGGGCACAAGCTACGTCATAGTTGCATCCTAGTTGCGTCCTAGTTGCACCCTACTTGCGGACTACTTGCGTCCCGCTTGCAACCTAATAGCATCCTAGTTGCACCCTAGTTGCGTCCTACTTGCACCCTACTTGTGCTCTACTTGCACCCTACTTGCGCCGTACTTGCGCCCTAGTCGCGTCCTACTTGCATCCTAGTTGCGCTTTAGTAGCGCCCTAGTTGTGCCCTAGTTGCACCTCAGTTGGGCATTAGCTATGCCCTAGTTACACCCTAGTTGCGACCTAGTTGCATCCTAGTTGCGCCCTAGTTGCGTCCTACTTGCGCCCTAGTTGCTTCCTACTTGCGCCTCAGTTGCGCCCTAGTTGCGTCCTAGTTGCGTCTCAGTTGGGTACTAGCTACACCCTAGTTGCGCCTTAGTTCCGTCCTAGTTGTGCCCTAGTTCCGCCATAGTTGCATCCTACTTTCACCCTATATGCGCCCTACTTGAACCCTAGTTGCGCCCTAGTTGCGCCCTAGTTGCGCCCTACTTGCTCCCTACTTGCACCCTACTTACTCCCTAGTTGCGCCCTAGTTGCACCCTAGTTGTGCCCTAGTTGCACCCCTGTTTTTCCCTACTTGCACCCTACTTGTACACTAGTTGAATCCTAGTTGCGCCCTAGTTGCTCCCTAGTTACACCCTACTTGTGCCCTAGTTACGCCCTACTTCCGCCGTAGTTGGGCCCTATTTGTGCACTAGTTGCACCGTACTTGCACCCTTCTTGCGTCGTACTTGCGCCCTAGGTCCGCCCTAGTTGCGCCTTAATTGCACCCTACTTGCGTCCTACTTACGCCATACTTGCTCCCTTCTTGCGCCCTACTTGCGTCCTACTTGCACCCTAGTTGCACCCTAGTTGTGCCCTAGTTGTGCCCTAGTTACGCCTCAGTTGGGCACAAGCTATGTCCTAGTTGCACCCTAGTTGCGTCCTAGTTGCACCCTACTTGCGGCCTACTTGCGTCCTCCTTGCGCCCTAGTAGCACCCTAGTTGCACCCTAGTTGTGCCCTAGTTGTGCCCTAGTTACGCCTCAGTTGGGCACAAGCTATGTCCTAGTTGCACCCTAGTTGCGTCCTAGTTGCACCCTACTTGCGGCCTACTTGCGTCCTCCTTGCGCCCTAGTAGCACCCTAGTTGCACCCTAGTTGTGTCCTACTTGCACCCTAATTGCGCCCTACTTGCGACCTAGTTGTACCCTAGTTGCACCCTTCTTGCGCACTTCTTGCGCCCAACTTATGCCCTAGGTACGCCACAGTTACGCCCTAGTTGCACCCTATTTGTGCCCTATTTACATCCTACTTGCGCCCTACGAGTGACCTAGTTGCGCCCTAGTTGTACCCTTGTTGCGCCCTACTTGCCTCCTACTTGAACCCTAGTTGCACCCTAGTTATACCCTAGTTGCGCCCTTGTTGTGCCTTGCTTGCGCCCTAGTTGTGCCCTCCTTGCGTCCTAGTTGCGCCCTACTTGCCTCCTACTTGAACCCTAGTTGCACCCTAGTTATACCCTAGTTGCGCCCTTGTTGTGCCTTGCTTGCGCCCTAGTTGTGCCCTCCTTGCGTCCTAGTTGCGTCCTAGTTGCACCTCAATTAGGCACTAGCTACATCCTAGTTGCGCCCTGGTTACGCCCTAGTTGCGCCCTAGTTCTGCCCTAGTTGTGCCCTACTTGCGTCCTAGTGGCGCCCTTCTTGTGCTTTAGTTGCACCCTAGTTGTGCCCTAGTTGTGTCCTAGTTGCGCCCGAGTTGGACACTAGTTACGCCCTAGTTGCGCCCTAGTTGCGTCTAAGTTGGGCACTAGCTATGTCCTAGTTGTGCCCTAGTTGCGCCCTAGTTGCGCCCTACTTGCACCCTACTTGCGCCCTAAATGCGCCCTAGTTGCACCCTAGTTGCGCCCTAGTGCACGTTAGTTGGGCACTAGCTACGCCCTAGTTGCGCCCTAGTTGCACCCAAGTTGCACCCTAGTTGCGCCCTAGTTACGTCCTAGTTGTGCCATAATTGCACCCTACTTGCGTCCTTGTTGCGCCCTAGTTGTGCACTAGTTGCATCCTCTGTGCGCCCTACTTGCGCCCCACTTGCGCCTTACTTGTGCCCTACTTGCGCCCTAGTTGCGCCCTAGTTGCGCCCTAGTTGCGCCCTAGTTGCGCTTCAGTTGGACGCTAGCTACGCCCTAGTTGCGCCCTAGTTGCATCCTAGTTGTGCCCTACTTGCACCCTAGATGTGTCCTAGTTGCGCCCTTTTGCGCCCTACTCGCGCCCTACTTGCGCCCTACTTGCATCCTAGTTGTACCCTAGTTGTGCCTTACTTGTGCCCTACTTGCGCCCTAATAGCGCCCTAGTTACGCCCTTGCTGCATCCTACTTGCGCCATACTTGAGCCCTCCTTGCGCCCTAGCTGCGTCCTCGTTGCGCCCTACTTGTGTCCTACTTGTGCTCTAGCTGAACCCTAGTTGCGCCCTAGTTGTGCCGTACTTGCGCCCTAGTTGTGCCCTACTTGCGTCCCAGTTCCGCCCTAATTGCGCCTCAGTTAAGAACTAGCCACTTCCTAGTTGCGCCCTGATTGCGCCCTACTTGCACCCTACTTGCGCCCTAAATGCGCCCTAGTTGCACCCTAGTTGCGCCCTAGTGCACGTTAGTTGGGCACTAGCTACGCCCTAGTTGCGCCCTAGTTGCACCCAAGTTGCACCCTAGTTGCGCCCTAGTTACGCCCTAGTTGTGCCATAATTGCACCCTACTTGCGTCCTTGTTGCGCCCTAGTTGTGCACTAGTTGCATCCTCTGTGCGCCCTACTTGCGCCCCACTTGCGCCTTACTTGCGCCCTACTTGCGCCCTAGTTGCGCCCTAGTTGCGCCCTAGTTGCGCTTCAGTTGGATGCTAGCTACGCCCTAGTTGCGCCCTAGTTGCATCCTAGTTGTGCCCTACTTGCACCCTAGATGTGTCCTAGTTGCGCCCTTTTGCGCCCTACTCGCGCCCTACTTGCGCCCTACTTGCATCCTAGTTGTACCCTAGTTGTGCCCTACTTGTGCCCTACTTGCGCCCTAATAGCGCCCTAGTTACGCCCTTGCTGCATCCTACTTGCGCCATACTTGAGCCCTCCTTGCGCCCTAGCTGCGTCCTCGTTGCGCCCTACTTGTGTCCTACTTGTGCTCTAGCTGAACCCTAGTTGCGCCCTAGTTGTGCCGTACTTGCGCCCTAGTTTTGCCCTACTTGCGTCCCAGTTCCGCCCTAATTGCGCCTCAGTTAAGAACTAGCCACTTCCTAGTTGCGCCCTGATTGCGCCCTAGTTGCGCCCTAGTTGCGCCCTACTTGCGTCCCAGTTCCGCCCTAATTGCGCCTCAGTTAAGAACTAGCCACTTCCTAGTTGCGCCCTGATTGCGCCCTAGTTGCGCCCTAGTTGCGCCCTACTTGCGTCCTAGTTGCGTCCTAGTTGCGCCCTACATGCACCCTAGTAGCCCCCTAGTTGCGCCCTTGTTGCGTCCTACATGCGCCCTACTTGCGTCCTACTTGCACCCTAGCTGCACCCTGGTTGCGCCCTACTTGCGTCCTACTTGCGCCCTACTTGTGCCCTAGTTGCGCCCTAGTTGCACCCTGGTTGCGCCCTAGTTGAGTCCTACTTGCACCCTACTTGCGCCCCAACGGCCCCCTAGTTGCGCACTAGTTGTGCCCTTGTTGTGTCCTACTTGCTCCCGATTTGAACTCTAGTTGCGCCCTAGTTGCACCCTACTTGTGTCCTACTTATGCTGTAGTTGTGCCCTACTTGCATTCTAGTTGCACCCTAGTTGTGCCTTTGTTAGGCACTAGCTACGTCCTAGTTGCGACTTAGTTGTACCCTAGCTGCGCCCTAGTTGCGCCCTTGTTACGCCCTACTTGCGCCCTAGTTACGCCCCACTTGCGCCGCCCTAGTTGCGCCCTAGTTGCGTCCTAGTCGCGCCCTACTTGCATCTTAGTTGCGCTTTAGTAGCGCCCTAGTTGTGCCCTAGTTGCGCCCTAGTTACGCCCCACTTGCGCCGCCCTAGTTGCGCCCTAGTTGCGTCCTAGTCGCGCCCTACTTGCATCTTAGTTGCGCTTTAGTAGCGCCCTAGTTGTGCCCTAGTTGCGCCTCAGTTGGGCACTAGCTATGCCCTAGTTGCGTCCTATTTGCATCCTAGTTGCTTCCTAGTTGCGTCCTCCTTGCGCCCTAGTTTCTTCCTACTTGCGCCTTAGTTGCGCCCTAGTTGCGCCCTAGTTGCGTCCTACTTGCACCCTAGTTGCGCCCTAGTTGTGCCCTAGCTGCGCCCTAGTTGCGCCCTTGTTACGCCCTACTTGCGCCCTAGTTGCGTCCTACTTGCGCCTTAGTTGCGCCCTAGTTGCGCCTTAGTTGCGCCCTACTTGCCCCCTACTTGCACCCTACGTACGCCCTAATTGTACCCTAGTTGTACCCTAGTTGTGCCCTAGTTACGCTGTAGTTTCACCCGACTTGTGCCCTAGTTATACCCTAGTTGAACCCTAGTTGCGCCCTAGTTGCACCCTAGTTTCTCCCTAGTTACACCCTGCTTGAGTCCTAGTTATGCCCTACTTGCGCCATAGTTGAGCCCTAGGTGCATCCTAGTTACGCCGTACTTGCGCCCTTCTTGCGTCCTACTTGTGCCCTAGTTTCGCCCTAGTTCTGCCCTAGTTGCGCCCTTGTACCCTACTTACGTGCTACTTACGTCATACTTGCGCCCTTCTTGTGCCCTACTTGTGCCCTACTTGCATCCTAGTTGCACCCTAGTTGCGCCCTAGTTGCGCCCTAGTTACGCCTCAGTTGGGTACAAGCTACATCCTAGTTGCACCCTAGTTTCATCCTAATTGCGCCCTACTTGCGCCCTACTTGCGTCCTGCTTGCGCCCTAGTAGCACCCTATTTGCACCCTAGTTGCGTCCTACTTGTGCCCTACTTGCGTCCTACTTGCGTCCTAGTTGCACCCTACTTGCGCCCTTCTTGCACCCAATTTATGCCCTAGTTACGCCTTAGTTACGCCCTAGACGCACCATAGTCGTGCCCTTTTTGCACCCTAATTGCACCCTACTAGCGACCTAGTTGCGCCCTAGTTGCACCTTTGTTGCGTCCAACTTGTGTCCTACTTGAACCCTAGTTGCGCCCTAGTTGCACCCTAGTTGCGCCCTTGTTGTGCTTTACTTGCGCCCTATTTGTGTCCTACTTGCATCCTAGTTACGCCCTAGTTGCACCTCAATTAGGCACTAGCTACGTCCTAGTTGCGTCCTAGTTACGCCCTAGTTGCGCCCTAGTTGCGCCCTTGTTTCTCCCTACTTGCGCCCTAGTTGCGCCCTAGTTGCACCTCAATTAGGCACTAGCTACGTCCTAGTTGCGTCCTAGTTACGCCCTAGTTGCGCCCTAGTTGCGCCCTTGTTTCTCCCTACTTGCGCCCTAGTTGCGCCCTATGTGCACCCTAGTTGCGTCCTACTTGCGCCTTAGTTGCGCCCAAGTTGCGCCCTAGTTGCGCCCTAGTTGTGCCCGAGTTGGACACTAGCTACGCCCTAGTTGCGCCCTAGTTGCACCCTAGTTGTACCCTAGTTGTACCCTACTTGCGCCCTAGTTGCGTCCTACTTGCACCCTAGTTGCGCCCAAGTTGTGTCCTACTTGCGCCCTTGTTGCGCCCTAGTTGTACCCTAGTGGTGCCTCAGTTTGGCATGAGCTACGTCCTAGTTGTGCCCTAGTTGCGCCCTACTTGCACCCTACTTGCGCGATATATGCGCCCTAGTTGCGCCCTAGTTGCACCCTAGTTGCACCCTAGTTGCACCTTAGTTGGGCACTTGCTACGCCCTAGTTGCACCCTAGTTGCACCCTAGTTGCACCCTCGTTGTGCCCTAGTTATGCCCTAGTTGTGCCATAATTACGCCCTACTTGCGTCCTCGTTGTGCCCTGGTTGCGCCCTAGTTGCACCCTCCGTGCGCCCTACTTGCACCCCACTTGCGCCATACTTACGTCCTACTTGTGCCCTAGTTGCGTCCTAGTTGCGTCCTAGTTGCGCTCAAGTTGGGTACTAGCTACGCCCTAGTTGCGCCCTAGTTACACCCTAGTTGTGCCTTAGTTGCACCCTAGTTACGTCCTAGTTGCGCCCTAGTTACACCCTACTTGCGACCTACTTACGACCTAGTTGCACCCTAGTTGCGCCCTAGTTACACCCTAGTTGTGCCTTAGTTGCACCCTAGTTACGTCCTAGTTGCGCCCTAGTTACACCCTACTTGCGACCTACTTACGACCTAGTTGCACCCTAGTTGCGCCCTTGCTTCATTCTACTTGCACCATACTTGAGCCCTACTTGCGTCCTAGCTGTGCTCTAGTTGCGCCCTACTTGCGTCCTGCTTACGCTCTAGATGAACCCTAGTTGCACCCCTGTTGTGCCCTTCTTACGCCCTAGTTGCGCCCTACTTGCGTCCTAGCTGTGCTCTAGTTGCGCCCTACTTGCGTCCTGCTTACGCTCTAGATGAACCCTAGTTGCACCCCTGTTGTGCCCTTCTTACGCCCTAGTTGTGCCCTACTTGCATCCTAGTTGGGCCTTCATTGCGCCTCAGTTAAGGACTAGCCACGTCCTAGTAGCGCCCTAGTTGCACCCTCGCTGTGCCCTAGTTATGCCCTACTTGCGTCCTAGTTGCGTCCTAGTTGCGCCCTACATGCACCCTAGTAGCACCCTAGTTGCGCCCTTGTTGCATCCTACATGCGCCCTACTTGCATCCTACTTGGACCCTAGCTACACCCTGGTTGTGCCCAACTTGTGCCCTACTTGCGCCCTACTTGTGCCCTAGTTACACCCTAGTTGCACCCCGGCTGCGCCCTAGTTGTACCCTACTTGCACCCTACTTGCGCCCTAACTTCGTCCTTGTTGCACACAAAATGCGCCCTTGTTGCGTCCTACTTGCTCCCGATTTGAACCCTAGTTGCGCCCTACTTACGCCCTAGTTGCGCCCTACTTGTGTCCTTCTTGTGCCATAGTTGTACCCTACTTGCGTCCTTGTTGCGTCCTACTTGCTCCCGATTTGAACCCTAGTTGCGCCCTACTTACGCCCTAGTTGCGCCCTACTTGTGTCCTTCTTGTGCCATAGTTGTACCCTACTTGCGTCCTAGGGGTACCCTAGTTGCGCCTTTGTTAGGCACTAGCTACGTCCTAGTTGCGCCCTAGTTGTACCCTACTTGCGTCCTAGGGGTACCCTAGTTGCGCCCTAGTTGCGCCCAAGTTACGCACTACTTGCGCCCTAGTTGCGCCCTTGTTAGGCACTAGCTACGTCCTAGTTGCGCCCTAGTTGTACCCTACTTGCGTCCTAGGGGTACCCTAGTTGCGCCCTAGTTGCGCCCAAGTTACGCACTACTTGCGCCCTAGTTGCGCCCCAATTGCGCCCTAGTTGCGCCCTACTTGCGTCCTAGTTGCGCCCTAGTTGCGCCCTTGTTGCACCCCAGTTGGGCACTAGCTACGTCCTAGTTGTGCCCTAGTTGCGCCCTAATTGTACCCTCGTTGCACCCTAGTTGCACCCTACTTGCGCCCTAGTCGCGCCCTACTTGCATCCTAGTTGTACTTTAGTAGCGCCCTAGTTGTGCCCTAGTCGCGCCTCAGGTTGGCACTAGCTATGCCCTAGTTCCACACTAGTTGCGCCCTAGTTGCGTCCTAGTTGCGCCCTAGTTGCGTCCTACTTGCGCCCTACTTGCTTCCTACTTCTGCCTTAGTAGCGCCCTAGTTGCGTCCTAGTTGCGTCTCAGTTGGGTACTAGCTACACCCTAGTTGCTTTAGTTGCGTCCTAGTTGTGCCCTAGTTCCGTCCTAGTTGCACCCTACTTGCACCCTACATGCGCCCTACTTGTGCCCTAGTTGCGCCCTAGTTGCGTCCTAGTTGCGTCTCAGTTGGGTACTAGCTACACCCTAGTTGCTTTAGTTGCGTCCTAGTTGTGCCCTAGTTCCGTCCTAGTTGCACCCTACTTGCACCCTACATGCGCCCTACTTGTGCCCTAGTTGCGCCCTAGTTGCGCCCTAGTTGCGCCCTACTTGCCCCCTACTTGCACCTTATTTTCGCCCTAGATGTGCCCTAGTTGCATCCTAGTTGCGCCCTAGTTGAACCCTAGTTTCGCCCTAATTGCGCCCTACTTGTACCCTAGTTGAACCCTAGTTGCACCCTAGTTGCGCCCTAGTTTCTCCCTAGTTACAACCTACTTGTGCCTTGGTTATGCCCTACTTGCGCCGTAGTTGAGCCCTAGTTACGCCCTAGTTTCGCCGTACTTGCGCCCTTCTTGCGTCCTACTTGCGCCCTAGTTCTGCCCTAGTTGCGCCCTAGTTGCACTCAATTTACGCCCTACTTAGGCCATACTTACGCCCTTGTTGTGCCCTACTTGCGCCCTACTTGCACCCTAGTTGCACCCTACTTGCGCCCTAGTTGCGCCCTAGTTACGCCTCATTTGGGCACAAGCTACGTCCTAGTTGCACCCTAGTTGCGTCCTAGTTGTTGCTCCACTTGCGCCCTAGTTGCGTCCTTCTTACGCCCTAGTAGGACCCTAGTTGCACCCTAGTTGCATCCTACTTGCGTCCAACTTGCGTCCTACTTGCGCCCTAGTTGCGCCCTACTTGTACCCTTGTTGCGCCCTACTTGCGTCCTACTTGAACCATAGTTGCGCCCTTGTTGTACCCTAGTTGTGCCTCAATTGGGCACTATCTACATCCTAGTTGCACCCTAGTTACACCCTAGTTGCGCCCTAGTTGCATCCTAGTTGTGCCCTACTTGCGCCCTAGTTACACCCTACGTGCACCCTAGTTGCTCCCTAATTGCGCCCTAGTTGCGCCCTAGTTGCGCCCGAGTTGCGCCCGAGTTGGCCACTAGCTACGCCCTAGTTGCACCCTAGTTGCGCCCTAGTTGCGCCCTAGTTGCACCCTAGTTGCACCCTAATTGTGCCCTACTTGTGCCCTAGTTGTGTCCTACTTGCGCCCTACTTGCGCCCTACTTGCGCCCTACTTGCATCATAGTTGTGTCCTACTTGCGCCCTTGTTGCACCCTAGTTGTGCCCTAGTGGTGCCTCCGTTTGGCACGAGCTACGTCCTAGTTGCGCCCAAGTTGCGCCCTACTTGCGACCTACTTGCTCCATACTTGCTTCCAACTTGCGTCCTAGGTACGCCCTAGTTGCGCCCTATATGCGTCCTGGTTGCGCCCTAGTTGCGCCTGAGTTGGGCACTAGCTATGTCCTAGTTGTGCCCTAGTTGCGCCCTACTTGCACCCTACTTGCGCCTTGTATGCGCCCTAGTTGCGCCCTAGTTCCGCCCTACTTGCACCTTAGTTTGGCACTAGCTACGCCCTAGTTGCGCCCTAGTTGCACCCTAGTTGCGCCCTAGTTGCGCCCTAGTTACGCCCTAGTTATTCCATGATTGTGCCCTACTTGCGTCCTTGTTGCGTCCTAGTTGCACCCTAGTTGCACCCTCCGTGCGCCCTACTTGCGCCCCACTTGCACCTTACTTGCACCCTACTTGCGTCCTAGTTGCTACCTAGTTGTGCCCTAGTTGTGCTTCAGTTCGGCACTAGCTACGCCCTATTTGCGCCCTAGTTGCACCCTAGTTGTGCCCTAGTTGCACCCTAGTTGCGTCCTAGTTTTGCCCTAGTTGCGCCCTAGTTGCGCCCTACTTGTGCCCTAGTTGCACCCTAGTTGCGCCCTACTTGCGCCCTACTTGCGCTCTTGTAGCGCCCTAGTTGCGCCCTTGTTGCATCCTACTTGCACCATACTTGAGCCCTACTTACGCCCTAGCTGCGCACTAGTTGCGCCCTACTCGCGTCATACTTGCGCTCTAGCTGAACCCTAGTTGCGTCCTAGTTGTGCCCTACTTGCGCCCCAGTTGTACCCCACTTGCGTCCTAGTTGCGTCCTAATTGCGCCTCAGTTAAGGACTAGCCACGTCATAGTTGCGCCCTAGTTGCGTCCTAGTTGCGCCCTAGTTGCGTCCTAGTTGTGCCCTACTTGCTTCCTAGTTGCGCCCTAGTTGCGTCCTACTTACGCCCTGATTGCGCCCTATTTGCGCCCTAGTTGCACCCCAGGTGGGTTCTAGCTATGCCCTAGTTACACCCTAGTTGCGCCCTAGTTGCGCCCTAATTACGCCATAGTTGTACCCTACTTGCACCCTAGTTGCGTCCTACTTGCATCCTATTTGCTCCCTTGTTGCGCCCTAGTTGTGCCGTAGTTGCGCCTTAGTTGGGAACTAGCTACGCCCTAGTTGCACCCTAGTTGCGCCCTAGTTGCACCCTAGTTGCACCCTACTAGCATTTTACTTACGCCCTAGTTGCATCCTACTTGCACCTTAGTTGTACCCTAGTTGCGCCCTAGTTGCGTCTCAGTTGAGTACTAGCTACACCCTAGTTGCATCCTTGTTACGCCCTAGTTGTGCCCTAGTTGCGTCCTAGTTACGTCCTACTTGCACCCTACTTGTGCCCTACTTGTGCCCTAGTTGTACCCTAGTTGCGCCCTAGATGCGCCCTACTTGCCCCCTACTTGCACCCTACTTCCGTCCTAGTTGTACCCTAGTTGCGTCCTAGTTGCACCCTACTTGCGCCCTACGTACACCCTAGTTGTACCGTAAATGCACCCTAGTTGCGCCCTAGTTGTGCCCTAGTTGGGTCCTACTTGTGTCCTTGTTGCACCCTACTTGCGTCCTACTTGCGCCCTAGTTGCACCCTGCTTGGGCCCTAGTTGCAATATACTTGTGCCCTAGTTCCGTCCTATATGCGCCTCAATTGGATACTAGCTACCTCCTAGTTGCACCCTAGTTGCATGATAGTTGCGCCAAACTTGTACCCTACTTGCGCCCTAGTAGCACCCTAGTTGCATCCTAGTTGCCTCCTACTTGTGTCCTACTTGTGTCCTAGTTGCGCCCTAGTTGCATCCTACTTGCGCCCTACTTGCGTCCTACTTGCGCCCTAGTTGCACCCTAGTTGCTCCCTAGTCGTGCCCTACTTGCACCCTACTTTCACCCT
Source organism: Penium margaritaceum (assembly GCA_023375785.1). Classification (NCBI taxonomy): domain Eukaryota; kingdom Viridiplantae; phylum Streptophyta; class Zygnematophyceae; order Desmidiales; family Peniaceae; genus Penium; species Penium margaritaceum. The sequence goes on from SZWC01002920.1 coordinate 188,295, forward strand.
ACTTGTGACCTAGTTGCGCACTTGTTGTGTCCTTGTTGCGCCCTACTTGCGCCCTACTTGAAACGTAGTTGCGCCCTAGTTGCACCCTAGTTGTGCAATAGTTGTGCCCTACTTGCGTACTAGTTGTGCCCTACTTGCATCCTTGTTGCGCCCTAGTTGCACCTAAGTTAGGCACTAGCTACGTCCTAGTTGCGCCCTAGTTGCGTCCTAGTTTTGCCCTAGTTGCGTCCTAGTTGTACCCTAGTTGCGCCCTACTTGCACCCTAGTTGTGCCCTACTTGCACCCTAGTTGCGCCCTAGTTGTGCCCTAGTTGCATCCCAGTTGGGCACTAGCTACGCCCTAGTTGCACCCTAGTTGCACCCTAGTTGCGCCCTAGTTGCGCCCTAGTTGCGGCCTAGTTGCGGCCTAGTTGCGCCCTACTTGCGCCCTAGCTGCGCCCTACTTGCGCCCTACTTGCGTCCTAGTTGCGCCTCACTTTGGAACTAGCTATGCCCTAGTTGCGCCCTAGTTGCGCCCTAGTTGCACCCTAGTTGCGCCCTGGTTTCGCCCTACTTGTGCCCTACGTGCATCCTAGTTGCGCCCTAGTCGCGCCCTAGTTGCGTCCTACTTGCGCCCTACTTGCGCCCTACTTGCACCCTAGTTGCGCCCTAGTTGCGCCCTAGTTGTGCCCTAGTTGCACCCTACTTGCACCCTACTTGCACCCTACTTGTGCCCTACTTGCACCCTAGTTGCACCCTACTTGCACCCTAGTTACGCCCTACTTGTGCCCTAGTTGCACCCTTGTTGCGCCTCATTTTGGAGCTAGCTACATCCTAGTTACACCCTAGTTGCGCCCTGGGTACGTCCTACTTGCGCCCTACTTGTAATCTTTTTACGCCCTAGTTGTACCCTAGTTGCGCCTAAGTTAGGCACTAGCTACGCCCTAGTTGTTCCATAATTGCGTCCTAGTTGCACCCTACTTGTACCCTACTTGCGCCCTACTTGTGCCCTATTTGCGCCCTAGTTGCACCCGAGTTACGCCTCAGTTGAGCACTAGCTACGCCCCAGTTGCGCCCTAGTTGTGCCCTAGTTGCGCCCTAGTTGCGCCCTAGTTAAGCCCTAGTTGTGCCATACTTGCGTCCTACTTGCGCCCTAGTTGTAGCCTAGTTGCACCCTCCTTGCGCCCTACTTGTGCCCTACTTGCGCCCCAGTTACGCCCTACTTGCGCCCTACTTACGCCCTAATTGCACCCTACTTGCGTCCTAGTTGTGTCCTATTTGCACCCTACTTGCGCACAAGTTGCGCCTTAGTTGCACCTAAGTTGGACACTAGCTACGCCCTAATTGCACCCTAGTAGCACCCTAATTGCGCCCTAGTTGTGCCCTAGTTGCACCCTAGTTGCGCCTCAGTTGGACTCTAGCTACATCCTAGTTGCACCCTAGCTGCATCCTAGTTGCGTCCTAATTGCGACCTACTTGCGCCCTACTTGTACCCTAGTTGCACTCTAGTTGCACCCTAGTTCCGCCCTAGTTGGAGCCTAGTTGTTCCTCAGTTGGGCACTAGCTATTCCCTAGTTGAGCCCTAGATGGGCCCTAGTTGCGCCCTACNGACTCTAGCTACATCCTAGTTGCACCCTAGCTGCATCCTAGTTGCGTCCTAATTGCGACCTACTTGCGCCCTACTTGTACCCTAGTTGCACCCTAGTTGCACCCTAGTTCCGCCCTAGTTGGAGCCTAGTTGTTCCTCAGTTGGGCACTAGCTATTCCCTAGTTGAGCCCTAGATGGGCCCTAGTTGCGCCCTACTTGTGCCCTACTTGTGCCCTTTTTGGACACTAGTTGCGCCCTAGTTGCGCCCTAGTTGCACCCTAGTTGCACCCTACTTGCGCCTCAGTTCGGCACTAGCTACGCCCTAGTTGCGCCCTAGTCGCACCTTAGATGCGCCCTAGTTGTACCGTAGTTGCACCCTAGTTGCGCCCTAGTAGCACCCTAGTTGCACCCTACTTTTGCCCTAGTTGCGCCCTAGTTTCACCCTACTTGTGCCCTATTTGCGCCCTACTTGCGCCCTAGTTGTGCCCTAGTTGCGCCCTACTTGCACCCTAGTTGCACCCTACTTTTGCCCTAGTTGCGCCCTAGTTTCACCCTACTTGTGCCCTATTTGCGCCCTACTTGCGCCCTAGTTGTGCCCTAGTTGCGCCCTACTTGCACCCTACTTGCACCATACTTCTTTTTTACCCTGGTTGTTCTCTAGTTGTGCCCTATTTATGCCCTACTTGCGCCCTACTTGCGTCCTACTTGCGCCCTAGTTGCACTCTTGCGCCCTAGTTGCGTTCTAATTGCGCCCCAGTTGTGCCATACTTGCACCCTAGATGCGCCCTACTTGCGCCCTAGTTGCGTCCTAGTTGCGTCCTACTTTGGCCCTACTTGCGCCCTAGTTGTGTCCTACTTGCGCCCTAGTTGTGCCCTAGTTGCCCCCTAGTTGCGTTCTAGTTGTGCCTTAGTTGCACTCCAGTTGGACTCTAGCTATGCCCTAGTTACGCCCTAGTTACGTCCTACTTGCGCCCTACTTGCTCCATACTTGCGCCTTAGTCGCGTCCTAGTTGCGCCACAGTTGTTCCTTAATTGCGCCCTAGTTGCGCCCTAGTTGCACCTAAGTTGGACACTAGCTAGGCCCTTGTTGTGCCCTAGTTGCATCTTACTTGCACCCTACTTGCATCCTACTTACGTCCTACATGTGCCCTAATTGCACCCTAGTTGCGCCCTAGTTATGCCTTAGTTGAGCACTAGCTATGCCCTAGTTGCGCCCTAGTTGTGCCCTAGTTGCGCCCTAGTTGCGCCCTGGTTATGTCCTAGTTGCGCCATACTTGCGTCCTACTTGCGCCCTCGTGCCCTAGTTACAACCTCCTTGCGCCCTACTTACGCCGTACTTGCGCCCTAGTTGCGCCCTAGTTGCACCCTAGTTACTCCCTACTTGCACCCTACTTCCGTCCTACATGCGCCCTAGTTACGCCCTAGTAGTGCCCTAGGTACACCTTACTTGCATCCTAGTTGCACCCTACTTGCGTCCTACTTGTGCTCTACTTGTGCCCTAGTTGTGCCTTACTTGCGCCCTACTTGCGCCCAAGTTGCACCCTAGTTGAGCCAAAGTTGGACACTAGCTATGCCGTTGTTTCACCCTAGTTGCGCCCTACTTGCATCCTAGATGCGCCCTACTTGCACCGTAGTTGCGAACTAGTTGCGTCCTACGTGCGCCCTACTTGGGCCCTACTTGCGTCCTAGTTGTGTCCTACTTGCGCCCTAGTTGCACCGTAGTTGCGCCCTAGTTTTGCCCTAGTTTCGCCTCGGTTGGGCACTAGCTACGCCCTAGTTGCGCCCCATGTGCGCCCTAGTTGAGCCCTACTTGCGCCCTACTTGCTCCATACTTGCGCCCTCGTCGCGTCCTAGTTGCGCCCTAGTTGCGCCCCATGTGCGCCCTAGTTGAGCCCTACTTGCGCCCTACTTGCTCCATACTTGCGCCCTCGTCGCGTCCTAGTTGCGCCCTAGTTGCGCCCTAGTTGCGTCCTAGTTTCGCCTAATTTGGGCACTAGCTACGCCCTGGTTGTGCCCTAGTTGCGCCCTAATTGTACCCTATTTGCGCCCTACTTGTGCCCTAGTTGCGGCCTAGTTGCGCCCTAGCTACGCCTCAGTTGCGCACTAGCTACGCCCTGGTTGTGCCCTAGTTGCGCCCTAATTGTACCCTATTTGCGCCCTACTTGTGCCCTAGTTGCGGCCTAGTTGCGCCCTAGCTACGCCTCAGTTGAGCACTAGCTACGCCCCAGTTGGGCCCTAGTTGTGCCCTATTTGCGCCCTAGTTGCGCCCTAGTTGCGCCCTAGTTACGCCCTAGTTGCGCCATACATACGCCCTACTTGCGCCCTAGTTGCACCCTAGTTGCGCCCTCCTTGTGCGCTACTTGCGCCCTACCGGCGACCTAGTTACGCCCTCCTTGCCCCCTACGTGTGCCCTACTTGCACCCTACTTGCGTCCTACTTGCGCCCTACTTAGGCTCTAGTTGTGTCCTACTTGCTCCCTACTTGCGCCCAAGTTACGCCCTAGTTGCACCTAAGTTGCACACTAGCTACGTCCTAGTTGCACCCTAGTTGCGCCATAGTCGCGCCTCAGTTGCGCCCTAGTTGCGCCCTAGTTGCACCTCAGTTGGGCTCTAGCTACGTCCTAGTTGCATCCTAGTTGCGTCCTAGTTGCGTCCTACTTGCGCCCCACTTGCGCACTACTTGCACCCTAGTTGCGCCCTAGTTGCACCCTAGTTGTGCCTTAGCTGCGGCCTAGTTGCTCCTCAGTTGGGTACTAACTATGCCCTAGTTGTGTCCTAGATGGGCCCTAGTTGCGCCCAACTTGCGCCCTACTTGTACCCTACTTCGACCCTAATTGCGCCCTAGTTGCGTCCTAGTTGCACCCTTGCTGGTCTTCAGTTGGGCACTAGCTATGCCCTAGATGCGCCCTAGTTGCACCTTAGATGAGCCCTAGTTGCACCCTGGTTGCACCGTAGTTGCGCCCTAGTAGCACCCTAGTTGCACCCTACTTGCGCCCTAGTTGTGCCCTAGTTGCACCCTACTTGTGCCTTACTTGCGACCTACTTGCGCCCTAGTTGTGCCCTAGTTGTACCCTACTTGCGTCCTACCTGCACCCTACTTCTGCCCTGGTTGTGCCCTAGTTGCACCCTATTTACGCCCTACTTGCGCCCTAGTTGTGCCCTAGTTGTACCCTACTTGCGTCCTACCTGCACCCTACTTCTGCCCTGGTTGTGCCCTAGTTGCACCCTATTTACGCCCTACTTGCGCCCTAGTTGCGCCCTAGTTGCACTCTAGCTACGTTCTAGTTGCGCCTTAGTTGCGCCCTACTTGTACCTTAGATGCGCCCTACTTACGACCTAGTTGCGCCCTAGTCGCACCCTACTTGGGCCCTACTTGCACTCTAGTTGTGTCCAACTTGCGCCCTAGTTGCGTCCTAGTTGCCCCCTAGTTGCGTCCTAGTTGTGCCCTAGCTGCGCTCCAGTTGGACATTAGCTACGCCCTAGTTGCACCCTAGTTGCACCCTAGTTGCACCCTACTTGCGCCCTACTTGCTCCATACCTGCGCCCTAGTCCCGTCTTAGTTCTGCCAGAGTTGTGTCCTAGGTGCGCCCTAGTTGCGCCCTAGTTGCGCCTAAGTTGGGCACTTGCTACGCCCTTGTTGTGCCCTAGTTGCACCTTAATTACACCCTACTTACATCTTACTCACGCCCTACATGTGCCCTAGTTGCACCCTAGTTGCGCCCTAGTTGCGCCTTAGTTGAGCACTAGCTACGCCCTAGTTGCGCCCTCGTTGTGCCCTAGTTGCGCGCCAGTTGCACCCTAGTTACGCCCTAGTTGCGCCATACTTGCACCCCGCTTGCGCCCTAGTTGCGCCCTAGTTGCAGCCTCCTTGCACCCTACTTGCGCCGTACTTGCGCCCTAGTTGCGCCCTAGTTGCACCCTAGTTACGCCCCACTTGCACCCTACTTGCGCCCTACTTGTGCCCTAGTTGCACCCAAGTTGTGCCGTAGGTGCACCCTACTTGCGCCCTACTTACACCCTAGTTGCGTCCTAGTTGCGCCCTACTTGCGTCCTACTTGTGCCCTACTTGCGCCCTAGTTGTGCCCTACTTGCGCCCTACTTGCGCCCAAGTTGCGCCCTAGTTGTGCCTAAGTTGGACACTAGCTATGCCCTAGTTGCACTCTAGTTGCTCCCTAGTTGAGTCCTACTTGCGCCCTAGTTGCGCCCTAGTCGCACCTCATTCGGGCACTAGCTACGTCCTAGTTATGCCCCAGATGCAACCTACTTGCACCCTACTTGCGCCTTACTTGCGCCCCACTTGCGTCCTAGTTGCGGTCTAGTTGCGCCTTAGTTGGGAACTAGCTACGCCCTAGTGGTGCGCGAGTTGCACCCTAGTTGCGCCCTAGTTGTGCCCTAGTTGCACGCTCGTTGCGCCCTACTTGCGTCCTACTTGCACCCTAGTTGTGCCCTAGTTGCGCCTTACTTACGCCCTACTTACACCCTACTTGTGCCCTACTTGCGCACTAGTTCCGTCCTACTTGCGCCCTATTTGCACCCTAGTTGTGGCCTAGTTGCGCCCTAGTTGTGCCCTAGTTGCTCCTCAGTTGGACACTAGCTACGCCTTAGTTGCACCCTAGTTCCGCCCGCCCTTCTTGCGCCTTACTTTCTTTACACTTCTGCCCTAGTTGCGGCCTAGTTGTGCCCTAGTTGCGCCCTAGTTGCTCCTGAGTTGGACACTAGCTACGCCCTAGTTGCGCCCTAGTTGCGCCCTACTTGCGCCTTACTTGCTCCATACTTCTGCCTTAGCTACGTCCTAGTTGCACCCTATTTGTGCCCTTGTTGCGCCTAAGTTGGGCACTAGCTGCGCCCTAGTTGCACCCTAGTTGCACCCTACTTGCGTCCCACTTGCGCCCTACTAGTGCCCTAGTTGCGCCCTAGCTATATCCTGGACAGGGTTTGATAGGGATTTTTATTCCGAGGAAGGGACGAACGGGGCTTATTGTTCCTCGGTTGGGGTGAATGGGGCTTCTTCTTCCGAGCTTGGGGTATATGAGGGTCACGGGTGACTAAACACGGGGCAATCGGTGTTTCACCGTTCCCGATTTAGCCGGGAGTATACAAGAACTGAGCGCTTGAACGTTGCACCGAAAGCTTTTGACATCTTGGCTCTGACGACTAAGGGTGTGTTTGTTTACCTCTGCATAGGCTCGGCTGTCCATGAAACATGCACGACCCCAGTTCAGGGCTCTGGGTTGCTCGTGCGGCCGCGAAAGTCGTACGTC
>SZWC01002921.1:0-10575 GCA_023375785.1 Penium margaritaceum
AGTTCTCGCAGGCTCCACGTGCGAGAGCCCTTCACGCGGCTATGCGAGTGGTACGGTACGTGGTTTCCACACCGTATCTCGGACTCTGCTTTCGTCGGCAGTGTTCGGTGGTCCTTGACGGCTACACAGACAGCGACTGGGCTTGGAGTCCCGACGGGCGCAGTCGCACTGGCTACGTGTTCCTGCTCGGTGGTACCGCTTTGTCTTGGCGAAGCGCGAAGCAGGGCTGCATCGCACGTAGCTCGTCGGAGGCAGAGTATGTGGCTTTGGGGGCAGGGACTGCTGAGGCAGTTTGGCTGCAGCGCCTGTTTCTTGAGCTAGGGCAGTCAGTACCCGCCATTGTGTTGCGTTGGGACAACCAGAGTGCTCTCGCCATTGCGGAGAACTCTGGTGTTTTTCATGCTCGCACAAAGCACATTGCGGTTGAGCATCATTTCGTTCGCGATCTGGTGGAGCGACGCGTGATCTCCATCATGTGGGTTGGCACTGACTTGCAGCGNCGCGTGCGACACCCGCCGTGCGCCGCGGCAGGTATTTATGCCCTGGACCTGTCATTTGTCATCTCTCTCTGCATTTACTAAGCTATTGAAGCTTATGAGACTTTGCGCGTCTCCCTAGCCTGATCCTTGCTGTTTCTTGCACCTGCCTGCTTGCTAGTGCATCAGCTGACTGGACAGTGTCGCCACGTCAGCAGCAGCAAGGCTAGGAAGCTTCCTAGCAGTTTCTCACATTTTGTGGACGTTATACGCATTTTTCTACAAAAGTGGCCCTACCATCTCTTTCGTGCTAAAAGTAGGTACGACGTTCTTTAGTTGCGAGGACAGTGGGTATGCGGCAATAGTACCCTTAGAGTGCACACGGCGTGGATATCCGAGCAGATTCACCCAAAAAATCAACCTCATTGATTATTCATGTGGCGGTTTACACGCAAGAAACAAGTTCACCCTCATGATAATGATCGTCCTTGCCTCCACACGTGGCCAACATGAAGAACATGATTGCGGTTGAAAGGAGGTATTGCCCTTAGGGCCCTCATCATGAAACGACCAAACAATGCATTATTGTTTCCCCAAAAAACATGTAGCCCTTTTCACCGTAGTGAGAATCATTCATTCTAGGAAAACTTAAACCTCTCACACATAATGAGACTTGGGTGGTCATTTGGCCTCTCATTTGGTGAGAATCTTGAGCAAGATAGATATAAAAAAATAAGAAAATATCCATATTAAAAATATTAAAAAAACTATTTCAAAAATTAAAATATCTAAAAATATGAAATAGCCACTGATTTCAAGGATGACGTGTTGCATATTTAATCAATTCATGTAGTTTTTTTAATTTGAAGGATGGTTTTATTAGGAAATTAAAGATGTTTTTGAATTCTATAATTAATATATTTTTTTTTAAATTTATTACCTACACGCGTTTATCATAATCTAAATCGTCTTGGAATGGGTCTAACCTCGGGAATTAATTTTGTTATCGAAATAGGATTGCATTGAGAACGATTAAAAGGACTTAGAGAACGAGCTCAAACGTTTCGTTCACTTTGGTAGTGATGAAGCCCCCTGGCTTTGTCGTCAATGTCAGAGGCGAAGAGAAAGTAAAGAATGAATTGCACTGGAGTCAAGTCTCATGGTGGCGTCGCCTCATGATTCCCGCGCAAACAATCGTATAGGACGGTGCAGCCAGCTGTTTGTCTGACAAGTTCAGGTTCTGACGTGAGCCGTGAGAACATCTATGTGTAAAAGAAAGTTTCGGTAGTGACTAAAACCATTTGCGACGCGAATTACAGCCTGATAAACTTGTTTTGTCCTGTCGCAAATGCAGAACGGTACACATGGCCTGTCCTGGAATGAGGTGCCATTCTGTACTCTTCACTCCACCCAACAGTGCACGTCACGCTGACACTTATTACGGCAACGTTTCGAGGTACCCCGTTCCGAGTGTTCGAAAATGCTATCCACACAGTTCGAAGGGTTTTTAATTCCATTCGCCCCCGTGATTTGACTAATTATGTCCATGAACCCCGACTTCAACACTTTGTTCTCAGGACGCCCCGCAGCCGGAGTGTCGGTAACGAGGTACCCCGTCGGGCACATGGTCATTGTCCAGGCATTTCCATTTTGCACCTTCAGTGGCATCACTCAATGTAAAAATGTTGGTGTTAAAAAGAATTTTTGCGATGTAAATGAGATCTTCCAAAATGCCTGGGGGGGGGGTATGTGCGAATACATTACATAACATCATGTGGGGGGATGGGGAGAAAAAAATGCAATAAATTCAAAAATGACACCTAAAAATGCGAGGATTTCCCACCTGTTTCTTATTACGTGTTGCAAAGATAGAAAAAATGCTAAAAACACCTTAAACGACTCAATATCGGCTATGTTATGATGTTACAATATACCCCTCATGTTGGGGTATATTATAACAAAACAATCTAACCCAAGGGCCATCGCAGGGTTTATTTTCACCGAAAAAGTTAGGATGGGGCTTTTGGTGATAAAAAATGAAAGGCGGGGCGACCTGTACTAAAATTTTCAATGACAAGGGGTTTCGCGAGTTTGATTTCTAAACCCGGGGTATCTGGATATTTTCTTCTACTTATCATCTTTGGATTGCGTCGTTTAGGTGGTATCAAGCACTTGTGAATTTCAAAGGAAACATCAAACAAGAAAATATCGAGGTACCACGGGTTCAGCGAGCAACATCGCCCCCGGAACAATTGTGTCGACCAAACTTCTCTTTCTACAACACCATAAACCCCACCTGTGCTTTGTGTTATGATAAGCCTTGGTCTCACCCGCAAGGTATATCGTGTCAAGACAAAATACATGGACACCTTGTGTATTCCACGTCTTCACGATGTACCCCATCTAGGCATTGGATAACCCACATATTTTGTTTGTTTCATTGTAGTTTTTAATGTTTTTGTTGCTAATTTCAAGAAATGTCATAAACCTCATGTGGAAGAGTAAACAACCGTCTGGTGTCATTTCTCGAATGGTCGATCATATATTTGTGAAAACGCTCCCCCCCCATTTAGCTTATCATTTGTAGTCTTTCTTTTCTAAGAAGGCATCGTTTACTTCATCATGTTTAAACACAATAAGGTCTACGCAATGAAAGAAAACAAATGTTTCAAATATTTCTACATTGAGAAAGTGATTGAAGACATGAAATGGACATGAATAAAAAATGACAACGTACATGACGGGGTTCCTTGTGACATCCAACCTGGCTACAGGACGTCGTGAGATAAACGTTTCGAGTCGGGGCTTCTTGATGTCCTAAACCGTAACACCGGGGGAACGGATATTAAAGATCCATGATTTGGAGTGCACAACACTTTCCTAGTTTCGGAATGGGGTAAGTTGTAGCTTTGTCAAACCTCGCATCACTTCCATCAACCTCACAGATGCTTCCTAACCTGTCACGTTGAGGTGTTGTATGTGAGGTTTTAGAAGCCCTAGCTCAATATTTTGTATGGACTAGACCATCACAGAACCACATGGGCGAGCTCAATTTGCCACATTGGAACTCGAATGTGGGACGGTGTTGGGAGGTTCTCTTTTCCCATATCAAAGTTTGGGTCAGTAGAATACTCATGAATTCATTTGAGACTTGCCGCACGAAAGAATGCAACATAAGCAGTGATGTTAGGAAGACGATCAATGTCAAATTATCAGACCAGCCTACTTAAGCTTGCTCTGACCAGCCTCTGATATGGTTAAAACAAGGTTTCCTTTCTAGGACAAATTGGACATTCGAGAACGATACTCGGTGATCCCCCAGAACTATATGAAATAAAAACATCTTGGCAAGGTAATGATAGGGAATGGCCAGGATCGACATACCATTTAACATAAGCTTCTACTAATTTCGAATCGTACCCGATGTCACAATCGTTGAAAGTCAAGGATTTTTAGCGAGTATGGTATGTAGTGGCCGACGAAGGGGGTTTTGTGTTGCCATTGCTTGTCAAACATATTTGAACGTTGAAGTTTGGAAGGGACGAGGAACAGGCCAAGTCTCGAGTGCCTTTGAAAAGAGCACTGCTTACACTAGATGAATGGCACAATTGCCAGCAACCCTTCTTTCCTTTACAACTTCCCCTTAAAATCCACTATGATGATTATGGAGAATCGTCGATCCCATTATGAAGAATGACTCATCCAGTGATGAAACATGGTCACTTGGATTCAAATGGTCTCAAAGAAAGGCATGTTGAATGGTGAACAAGTTACAAATGGCAATGCAATGTACGGTTGTGGCTTCATAAAGCGTGGGATTTGAGGAACGTCTTACCAAATGAATGCATGAAAACGAAAAAGAAGTTTAAGGTTTAGGAATCTTCATTATTTATTTGGAAAAGAATAAATCTAAAGTAAAAACACATATAAGTTCCTCTTATAAAAATGTCCCGATAGAATAAGTTTTATTCCTAACCCATTAGTTATATCATGGGAAAGAGTTTCATCAAATTTCCTAACTGCCTAGGACCATGGTAGATAGGCGCAGGAGAATCGGTTAAATTGAAAACCAAAACTTAAGAAATTTAAAATGTAACAATAACTCCATTACTATATTCTCTCTGCCGCGTACATGGTCATGATCCAGACATTTCCATTTTGCGAATTTAGTGTAATCTCTCAATGTAAAACTGTTATTGTTATGAAACTTTTTAAAGAAATAAATGAGATCTTGCAAAAAGGCGGGGGGAGATGGGTGGTTACATTGCACAACGTCATTTGGGGAGCGAGGGTTTAAAAAACAAACACGCTGGCAATTCAAAGACGACACCTGACAATAAGAGGCTTTTCAAAATGTTTCTTTGGACCTTTTCCGATAAATATGAAAAATGCAAAAAAATTCTTAGATGACTCAATATGGAAACGGGGTATATTGTAACGTTACAGTATACCCCTCATGTCGGGGTACATTGTAACGAAGCAATCTACCCCGCGGTCCATCGCGGGGTTTTTATGGGGCAAAAAAGTGAAGACGGGGCTTTTCGGGTTTCCCAAAATGACAGGCGGGGCGACCTGTGCTCTACTTTTCAGCGACGGGGGGTTTGTCGACGGGGGGTTTGGTTTTCTGAACCCGGGGTATCTGGATATTGTCCTTTACTCTCGATGCTTTACTCCGCTGGTTAGGAACACCTAAAGAATCTGTGCACTCGACCAGAATTTCTGGTCCGATGTCGACAGGATGTGGTATTGTCATGTGGCTTGTCCCTTAGCGCATGTTGACGCCCTTGATGAGTCGTCCAGCGTGCCGTTTTGGCGCCTTCTACCGTTCTAATCGAGCTGCCACTCCGGATGTCGGCGGCCCTGCGGCGCGCGGCAAGGAAGAAACTGCGTCGGAGATGGGGGCAGAAGGCGGCCGGCTCGCCCTTCGGGCAATGAACCAGCCAAGCCTTCGTCGGCCACCCATGCCCACATCATCCCTCACCGCGAGATCCATGGCACCCCTAACGCTCCGCGGGATGCCATGCCGAAGTCCACCGCCACCAGGCCCACCGCCACCGGGCCTGCTGCTGCGGACAGGGCTGGCAGCGAGTAGTGACCAGCAGATGCCTCTCACACCCACGACTGCTGGGTGTGCAGCGAGGGTTGCACCGGCAGGATCCTTCCCCTGTTCAGAGTGTCATCAATGCTGCCGAAGTAGCCGTTTGTAAATTTGAGCCCACAGAAATTGAGGGAGAGTGTAGAGTGAAAATCGCGGGGCCTTCCCACTGGAAGGCGTGATCCTCCTCGCCAGGCGATCGTTGTTGTCCCTTCCGCCTGGGCAATTCCGCAGCAAGCTATCGGCGAATGCCTGCACGTTCCCAGTGGACGCTCTCCCCCTCTTCCTCAATGGTGAGCGTGCAGTGCCACCTCTTGGCATCATCGATCGCGCCTCGGACGTGTCCTTACACGAAAGTCAGGGTGTGGTTGTCCTAGGACAAGATTGCCGTGGTCGTCGCGTTTAGTGCGCGCCTACTTACTTCCTTGCTTGGTCAGGTCGCAAAGCTAGCATCGTACAGCTGCATGATCTCGACGCGCGCGAAGCGCACGACGTGCGCTTCGCGCATATGCGCCTCATTTCCCCTCTGGCGGCAGCTCAACGTGACCCAGCCGACGTGCTGTGTCGTGTCACCGAAATGCTGGCTGGCTTGCGCATTAGTACCGTGATCTGTGTGATTCACGTGTCATTATTTGCATGCCGTTGGGATTCCGAATCATTATTCTGCTGCCGCCTTGCCGCGAGTGCTCGGCGCGCTCCTTGGAAGTAGCGAGGACTCTGTCTCCTTTGCTTTTCGCACACGTCGGGATTCCTCTCTTTCCCTTATCGAAAAAGGCATCTGTTTCATGCAATACCCACTTTCGTTTTCTCCCCATCTTCCCCCTTCTTCCCCCGATCCAATTGCTTTTGTTTGCCCCGCAGGCTCCCTCACAAGCCCGGCACAGGCTATGCAGCGTCGCAGAGCGGCGCCGCAGCCGTGCGCAGCTGCGGCTCTACGCAGCAGCAGCCGCATTGACGCTGGTGGCGGCGCTCCTCGCCTCGTCGTTGGCAGCCGCCGAGGCGCAAACGAAGCCGCCGCCTCCGAAGGTTGCCGCGAAGAGCCCGCCTCCCAAGGCAGCGGCCAAGAGCCCTCCTCCAAAGCCAGTTGTCAAGAGTCCGCCACCGAAGGTAGCAAGCCCTCCACCGAAGCCCAAGAGCCCCCCGCCGAAGGTTGCAAGTCCTCCGCCCAAGGTGGCAAGCCCTCCGCCGAAGCCCAAAAGCCCCCCGCCCAAAGTCAGCAGCCCCCCACCAAAAGCGAGCAGCCCGCCCCCAAAGGTCGTGCCGAAGAGTCCACCCCCCAAAGCCGCTGCAAGCCCTCCGCCCAAGGCTGTCCCCAAGAGTCCCCCGCCCAAGACTGTGCCCAAGAGCCCTCCTCCGGCGAAGAGGCCGCCTCCAGCCAAAAGTCCCCCTCCCAGATTGCCCCCTCCTTCCCCTTCCTCCCCGCCTCCTTCCCCTCCTCTCTCCCCGCCTCCTTCTCCTCCGCTGTCTCCGCCTCCTTCCCCACCTCTCTCTCCCCCTCTCCTGCCACCTTCCTCTCCCCCGCCTAGCCCGCCTCCGCCCAGCCTTTCTCCTCCTCCGCCCCGCCTTTCTCCTCCTCCGCCCCGCCTTTCTCCTCCTCCGCCCCGCCTTTCTCCTCCTCCGCCCCGCCTTTCTCCTCCTCCGCCCCGCCTTTCTCCTCCTCCGCCCCGCCTTTCTCCTCCTCCGCCCCGCCTTTCTCCTCCTCCGCCCCGCCTTTCTCCTCCTCCGCCCCGCCTTTCTCCTCCTCCGCCCCGCCTTTCTCCTCCTCCGCCCCGCCTTTCTCCTCCTCCGCCCCGCCTTTCTCCTCCTCCGCCCCGCCTTTCTCCTCCTCCGCCCCGCCTTTCTCCTCCTCCGCCCCGCCTTTCTCCTCCTCCGCCCCGCCTTTCTCCTCCTCCGCCCCGCCTTTCTCCTCCTCCGCCCAGCCTTTCTCCTCCTCCGCCCAGCCCGTCCCCACCCACCACCTCCCCACCTCCCAATCCTCCACCCGAAGCACCGTCTCCAGCACAAGTAGCACCCTCTCCCAAGCCGACCCCAACCACGAGCTCCCCGCCACCGTCTCCTCCGCCAACAGCTGAAGCGCCCTCTCCTGCCGGACCCACCCCCACGCCGGATTTACCCTCGTACTCTCCGCCTCCCTCTCCCCCGCCTACGGCTGCAGCGCCTTCTTCGGCTGAGTCTTCACCTTCCTCCTCCCCTCCCTCTACCACGCTAACCTCTCCACCGCCTCAGACCGCGTCTCCCTCTCCTTCACCTCCCACGCCCTCGGCGCCGTCGCCAGCGGCACCGGACGCTCCGACGTCCAGCCCACCCCCCAGGGCGGATGCACCCTCCCCGGCCTTCGTAGGGCAGGTGCCTCCTGCCCCTCAAAAGCCCCCCCCGCCTACGTCTCCTGCGCCTGCCCCTTCCAACGCTCCTGCTGCAGCACCCACTCGCGGGAATCCTACCCCCGCTCCCACATCTTCTCCAGCCAGCCCGCCTCCTGATGCCGCACCCTCGCCAGCCGCTGAACTCCCCTACTCTCCGGCCGTGCCGCCCCCACCCGTTGCGCCGCCTCCACCCTCGGGCGAGACTATCGCCGCAGTCGACTGCTCTCTGGATCCCGCCGGTCCTGGTGTGGGCGCCGCAGTGGGCGCATGCGCTAGCGGCTTCGCTCAGGGCGTCACCGGCGGCTCTACATCGTACGTGGTCACGTCGAGCGAGGACGTGGACAGGGACGACGCGCCGGTTGGCACGCTGCGCCGCGGCGCGTACTTCCCGGGGTCGTACGTCACCTTCGCTGACAACATGGATATTTATCTCAAACCACTGCGGGTGGTGGTGGGTTCGAACGTGACCATCGACGGGCGTGGCAAGCGAATTCGCATCTTCCTCGCATACAACTCGACGAGCCAGGAGGGATCACCGTTCTACCTGTACGGGTCTGCGAACGTCATCTTCTTAAACATCGAATGTAAGTTTGATGAGGAATGCAGCATTCGAATTCGAAGATTTGTACTTCCGTGGTCCCGGTTTCCCTAAGCTTTTTTACGAACGTCGTCCTTTTTTCTTTTTTGTTTGTGTGTGGTTACCTCTTAAGTGGGAAGTAAGATCAACCCCTCTCTCTTCTCCAACCGCGACCTGGGCGGGCCGGGATGAAACCACCTCCCGAGGGGTGAAGACACAACGGAACCGTTGGGGTAGAGATTAGATCCGCACCCGTGCCCGAGGAGTAACGTCGGCACTTTCTTTCTATCCTCTTTTTTCGTGAGTAGGTAAAACCTAATCACGAACGTCGTCCCAAAGCCAGCGTTGAAGCTCGGCCCCTGTTTCGACAGGCGGCTGCTCACTCAACGAGAATACGGCGGACGTGAACCGGAATGCTTCGCACCGTAAATGCAGGCCAAGGAGAAGATACGTTCCGGGGCAGGCACGAACACAAATGAGGACTACGTAGCTATGCAACCCGGTTGCTCCAGGGAGTCGTCTACCGGCCTAAACAGCATAACAGCAAGTTACGATACGACATTGGTGTAAAATTGGACGTGCTATCACTGTTCGATTTTGGTGGTTGTCATCGGCTCATGCACTGCATTCATCATGGCGTGATGCAGCCTCCTTCGCGTTGGTCTTGCCATCATTGCAAGATAATGCATTCTCACTCTTTAATCCTGTAGAAACTCAGGCAGTTGCAGCCCAATGCAGCATAATGCAGCAACTCTGTACCCAACTCCCTCCTCGCCCCTTCCTTCTCACCCTCTCTCCACTCTCCCTCCGTCCCCTCCCCCACTACGGGGCTCCAGTGACTGGAGTCCAGTCTCGACCACTCTCCTCTGCCGCTGCATCTGCTTTTGCCTGTTCTGTCCACCGTCCTGTTTCTCCTCCTGACAAAGTTACCCCACACTCGTGCGTCTTGCTTCCACGCAGTCATTGGGACGACGGGCACGAGCCACATTCTGTACCTGCTGTCGGCAAGCAAGGTGTGGGTGGACCACTGCAAGTTCAGCACCAGCGACCTCGGCACCGTCAACCTCTTCCGCGGCTCCACGGACGTCACCGTCTCCAACTCGCGCTTCCCGGGCAGTTCTGCGGTGCGCTTTGTATTCCAGTTCGGAAACACTGACGACTTCACCCAGACACTTTCTCTCGACGGCACCACAGACGACCGCGCGCGTCGCGTCACGCTCTACCGCAACGTCATCGAGAACCACTACGGCGGCGCTCCCCTCTCGCGCTTCGGCGTGGTGCACCTCGTGAACAACCTCTACCGCAACTGGGGCAACTACTCCATCCACGGCCGCCGAAGCGCCACGCTGCTCTCGGAGGCTAACGTGTACGTGCCCCTCCCCTTGGCCCTTGAAGTGACGGCACGCACTGGCATGGAGCGCCCCACCGACCGGGGCTGGGACAACTCGTCTTCCCTCCTCACCAAGAACGACTGGTTCCAAAATGGTGCAAGCTTTTACGTGCAGACTTCTAACGGTGACACGTACACGCCAACCTACACCATCGATACCGCCCCTGCCAACCAGGCCCTGCAGGACTTCCTAGAAACGAATGCTGGCCCCCAGTTCCCCCCTGTGATGCCTCCCCCATCCCCCTCTCCCCCGGTCCCTCCACCCCCTCCATCCGCCCCACCTCCCACCGACTGCATATACACCACCGCCTTGACTGCGGATGTCACCACCTGTGCCGTGGGTTTTGCCAGCGGCATCGCCGGTGGCAGAGCGGGCACTGCCTACACGGTGACCACAGACGCATGGTCGACTGACGCTGGTTCTCTGTACAACGCGATTTTCGGCTCCTCGTACGTGACATTTGACGGGGACTACAGCATTGACACGCAAGGAAACGCGCTCTACTTCAAGGACGGTACGACTCTTGACGGCCGTGGGAGGAATGTGACCATTTCCATGGATCACTTCAACATCTACTCGGGTGGCTACAACTCTGAGCTCGTCTTCATCAACATCAACTGTAAGTGTTTGCTTTGCTGCATGCTTCCTGCATGTAGGACTTTGCAGCCATCCC